>SNQJ01S0028789.1:57131-92625 GCA_010110895.2 Picea sitchensis
TCTTGTACTTGAACATTTAAGTGGGGTAAAAGGAGGTTGCCCCCTCGAAGAGGCTTATTATCTGAAATTATCTCTTTTTCAAGGCGTTGAGTACTTTTTCTGAGGTTTTTCTATGCTATATTGATATTTGGTTCTTAACACCCACACTAGGTGAACCATGTATAGTTGTGTCTCTATTTTATTTTGTATATTCTATGTTTTATTTCCACATTTGTTTTATTTTATTTCTCCACAATCCTATTTTTCTAACAATTGGTATCAGAGCAAAAGCTAACTTGCAGGAAAAGAGAGTTCCTGTCTGGAGTGGGAGAAATGACGAAAGATGGAAATTTTAGGGTCGATAAATTTAACGACCAAAACTACTAGTTATGGAAGATGCAGATGGAAGAATATTCATATTAGAAATATCTATTCCTACCATTGGGCAGAATAATAAAGAAGTCGATGACCATGAATGATGAATAATGGGAGGTTCTCGACAAAAAGGCATTGGTAATGATACAGTTGTGCCTGGAAACGCCGATGGCTTTAAATATTTTAAAAGAAAAGACAACGAAGGAACTGATGGATGCATTGGCTAAACTGCATGAAAAACCCTTGATGTCCAATATGTTATTTCTAGTGTAGCGATTATTTAATATGAATATGTCAGAAGGTGGGTCTATTGCAAATCATTTAAATGAATTTAATATGGTTACTAATTAGCTAAGTTATGTAAAAGTGGACTTTGATGATGAGGTCATGGATCTTCTAATATCGGGCTCATTGCTAGAAAGTTGGAACAACTTAGTCATGGTTGTAAGTAACTCTGTCTCTGGTTCAAACACTCTAAAATTTGATGATGTTGTTGGTGTTATCCTTAGCGAGGAAATGCGACAGAAAAGCACAGGTGAGACATTAGGTAATGCGTTAAACATGGAGAACAGGGGAATACACAAGGATAGAGGAAAGGGCTTAAGGAACCACGAGAATTCTAAGAAGGGAAGATCCAAATCCAGACTAGGAAAAATAGAGTGTTGGAATTGTGGAAAGAAAGGACATATGAGGAAATACTACAAATCTCCAAAGAAACAAAGAGATGACAACAGGAAAAAAAACATGAAGCAAATGTAACAGGTGATGTATTACAAGATGCTTTGATTCTTTTTGTAGATAATTTTATGAGTCTCGGGTAGTAGAATCAGGGGCTTCATTTCATTCCATCCCCATAGGAAATTTTATATAGATTATGTTCAAGGTGATTTTGGATAGGTTTATTTGGGTGATGATGCACCATGCAAAATTGTTGGAATGAGAAAGGTACAAATNAAAAAATAATTTCAACAGGGAAGTTGGCAAGTGAAGGTTGTATATCCATATTTATAGATAAGGTGTGGAAGGTTAGCAAAGGATCACTGGTGATAAAAAAAGGAGAGAAGGTAGGTACATTGTATTTATGTACTAGTAATACTGATTCTTCTATCTCTTTAGCTTCTACAGGAGTGGATACAACTCTTTGGAATCATAGGCTTGGATACATGAGTGAGAAGGGGATACATATACTTCACAAAAGGAATTTGTTGCCAAATTGTAAACAAATTGATTTGAATTTATGTGAGCACCGTGTTTATGGAAAACATAAGAGAGTTAGATTTCTCAGATTTGGAAAAGAAAAGAAGAGTGAAGGGTTAGAGCTTGTGCATACAGATGTATGGGGACTAGATCAGGTACCATCTCTTGGCGTCTCTCATTATTATGTTACTTTTATTAATGATGCAACTATAAAAACTTAGGTTTATTGCATTCGACAAAAATCCGATGTTTTTTATAGTTTTAAGAAATGGAAATATTTGGTTGAGAATGAGATAGGAAAAAGGTTGAAGTGTCTCAGATTAAACAATGGAGGTGAATATTGCAGCAAGGAGTTGAATGATTACTATTCATACCATGGGATTCGTAGAGAGAAGATAGTTCCATGAACACCACAAGAAAATGGTGTGTCAGAAAGGATGAACAGGAAAATCATGGAGCGTGCAAGGAGTTTGAGATTGCATGCAGGGTTTCCCTTACAGTTTTGGGAAGATGCTGTAGATATTGTTGTTTACTTGATAAATAGAGGATCTTCAAGTTCTTTGGATGGTGTCATTCCATAGGAGGCATGGACAGGTAAAAAGTTAAACTATTCATTTTTGAAGACTTTTGGTTGTGAAACATTTGTCCATATTGATAAAGAAAATAGAACAAAGCTTGAGGAAAAATCCAAGAAGTGTACCTTTATTTGATACAGTGTTAATAATTTTGGTTATTTCTTATGGGATTATGAAAATCACAAAATCATTAGGAGCAGAGATGTCATATTCGATAGAAGGTAATGTAAAAATATTAGTTGTAGGGAAAAAAACAAGAAAAAGAAAAACTAGAATACACAGTGCTTGATGAGATCACTGAAAAAGAAATTTAAAAGGTACTAGAAAATCAAAATATACAACAACAAGAGAAACAAGTACCTCAAAATCCTGCAAGTGTTGTTAGAAGATTTACCAGGTTAAGTAGACTCCTTGAACGATACTCTCCTTCATTGTATTATTTATTGTTGATTGATTCTGGTGAACCAGAATGTTATGAAGAGGCAATGCATGTAGACACTAAAAAGAAGTGGGAGCAAGGCATGAAAGAGGAAATGGATTCCTTGGTAAATAACCAGACTTGGGATTTGGTTCAATTACTTGTGGGAAAAACAACATTGCATAATAAATGGGTTTACAAGTTTAAGGAAGAATATGGAGGAAACAATAGGTACAAGGATAAACTTGTTGTAAAGGGGTTTGCACAAAAGAAAGGTGTAGATTTTGATGAAATATTTTTTCCGATTGTTAATATGACTTCAATTAGGACTATTTTAAGTCTTGTGGCAGTAGAATATTTGCATCTTGAATAGTTAGATGTAAAAACAACTTTTCTCCACGGGGATTTGGAGGAAGAGATTTATATGCAACAACCACAGGGGTATGAGGTCAAGGGGAAGGAAAATTTGGTATGTAGGTTGAAGAAGAGATTGTATGGTCTAAAAAAATCTCTGAGGCAGTTTGACAAGTTTATGACTAAACAAGGTTATAATAGATGTCATTTTGATTACTGTGTTTATTTTAAAAGGCTAGAAAATGGAAGCTATATTATCCTGCTATTGTATGAAGATGACATGCTCATTGAAGGGTCTAATATGCAGGATATAAATGTGCTCAAGAAGAAATTAACTAATTCATTTGTGATGAAGGATTTGGGTGATGCAAAAAAAATCCTTGGTATGAGAATAACAAGAGACGGGAAAAATCACAAATTGAAATTGTCTCAGGGTGAGTACATAGAGAAGGTGTTGGAAATGTTTAGAATGCAGAATGAAAAACCAATTAGTACACCCTTGGTCAACCATTTTAAATTAACCAAGGAAATGTGTCGCAAGACACAAGAGGAGATAGAATACATGTCTAGTGTCCCTTATTCATCAGTTGTTGGCATCTTGATGTATGTGATGGTTTGCACAAGACCAAATATTTTACATGCAGTGGGAGTTGTGAGAAAGTATATGAACAATCCAGGTAAATAACATTGGGAGGCAGTAAAGTGGATACTCAGGTATTTGAGAGGTACTTCTACTCATGAATTATGTTTTGGAGTATCAGACACTATCCTACAGGGATATGTTGATTCATATATGGTAGGTGATAAAGATAGTAGGAGGAGCACCACATGGTATATTTTTACTATAGGTGAAAAAAAAATAAGTTGGATTTCAAAACTACAGAAGGTTGATGCACTTTCAACAACAAAAGCAGAGTATGTTACTGCTATAGAGGCTAGTAAAGAAATGATTTGGTTATAGAGGTTTATGGAGGAATTGGGAAAGAAGTAGAAGAATATCAGATTGTAATGTGATTGAGAGTGCCATTCATATTGCAAAGAACTCAACTTTCCATTCAAATACTAAGCATATACAAATCAGATACAATTTCATGTGATTCCTCTTGGAAGATGGACATTTGAAGTTGGAAAATATATATACTATCCATAATCTTGAATACATGTTAACAAAGGGAGTTGTTGTTCCAGAGTATGTACTTAAGGCTTAAAAAAAGTACAGTTTCTAGGCATCCGAAAGTTTGTAAGATGTAAAAAAGAGGAGGGTAGAACTTCGGGAAAGGAAGCTAGGGCTGATTTCTAGGCTGTCGTTGCTTGGCTTCCAATTGTTCCTGGATGTTTATATCCCTTTCAATTGCAGCCCATGAACGTTCAAGTTCTACCCGGGTGTTATCCGTTTTAAGTATGGTATCGAAGAGATTTAAAGTGATATGGGTTTGATCTGTCAAGATGGGTTCAATATTGGGTTGTCTTACAACAGGGACAGTCATAGAGGAACATAAAAATTTAAGGAAATCCAAAAAGTTTTATGCTGTATTAATTTTGATTTTATAAAAGAGAACTTTAGAAATCAATATTAAAAGCAAAATACAAACCAAAGGCATTTTTCTGTAACTGTGTTATATTGAAATAAATGGTGTATGGATTATGGAGAAAAAACATTAAGCTGTCTATAGAATAAGGCTCCTATCAAGAGAGAATATCACTCTGTAAGCAGAAGAAGAAAATAAGATAAGAAATGATCCGATGAAGCATAAAATATGACAACCTAAAGATTTACAAGTCTTGTACTTGCTAGTAGCCGATACAGAGGAAAAACTGTAAACAATAGATAGCTAAATATTAATCACCGTAGTAGAAGTGTTACTAAATTGCAATGCAACATTCATCAGATGTATATAAGTGAAATAAGAATGAAAATGAAATAATAGAAAGAACAAACTCATAACACAATAGTGATGGAATTAGGAATCTCCGGATTGCTTTGTATTAAGTCTCGAAAGAGAGAGTCTCTATTACAATTTATCAAAAAGGTCCAACCCTTTTTCTTTCTTCAAAATATATATTTATACAAAATTCTTTTGCGCTGGAATCTCAATAGTTCCAGAGGTTTTCGGTTACAATCAAGGAGTCGAAACATTTCGTTTCTTTATCTCTGTTCTCATTTGGTACCCGAAACCTGCCTCTTCGCATGCACTGTGCAAATAATGCACTTCTCCACCAGCTGTGATATCAACTTAGATGGCTCTGCTTGATTATTTGCCTAAAAAATCTAGCAGTCTTTCATCAATAGCGACAGCCTTCCCTCCACCTGCTGATCTTCGACATTAATTGAGCATAACAACATACTTGGTTTAATTATCCATTATTCTATTTGCAGTATGTCTGTTTGAGTTATTTGTGATATCTCGGCTAATTCTCTTTCTTCATTTTCCTTGATATTTAGCATATATTTAGCTATATTGATCTGACCCAGTATCTCCATGCCACTTTCACCATCGGAACCTAGACAAATTTCACTTAACAAACCGAAAATTTCTTCGCAAGATTTCCTCAGCTTCGTAGCTTTTTGTTTTCCTTCAGATATACTTCCCTCCCATTCTTTCAAAAAGATATTACCCCTGGTCTGCTCTGTGATGGGAAAACTAGAACTACTGTTTTCTTCCCTTCTCATTGTGGCTATAATAGCCTCCTGGAACGCCACCCGAGCTGCTCCGACATCCCTTTCTTTAAGAGAGGTTTTCCAACAACTAATCAATGAGTTGGAAGCTGCTTTGAATTGTTTCCACTTTTGCAAGCAAACCTTGTTGTGCCGCCGATAACCTTTTTCTAATCTATATTGATTGGGATTGAAATATCCCGATGTCAATTACCTGGACTTCGAAAATTTTTAGTTTGGCCCAAAGCTGGTCTATCAATTCTCCCTGCAGGCTTATCTGAGTCTGACTCATCTGAACCTTCAACTGTGACTGTTCGAGATTGATTTTAAGCCGCTCGATTTCTTTTTGATCTTCTATTCTTGCTTGCTCTAAAGTCGCACTTGCCTGATCTTTAGCAACAACCTCTGTTGTAGCTAGTTTAGCCTCTAGTGTCTTGATCAAACGATTCTTTCGTTTTAGCTGATCCTTTAGGGTCTCGACTGAATATTGATTCGCCGTGGCGAAACCACCCAATGCTCCTGCTATTTGCGTCACGAATTCAACTTTCTTCATATCTTTCCCATCAGTTAAAATTTTATATTTCTTAGAGACAGTACCTGCCTCTTGGTAGAGTTTTTGTCTCACAACCACTTTCCTCTTTTTATCGAAGAAGAATTCATTCTGAGGTAGCTCTTCAATTGCTATAGGTGTCAAATTTTCACCCAAAATCCAACTTGCGTCCGAGATTTCCTTTGCATACTGTAAGGGGGTAATGGAGGCGATGGGATTGCCGAGCTAATTAGAAGATTTCCTAGGAGTAATGACCGAAGTTGACTCACTTGGAGGACCGGAAGCCTCGACTTCCTGTTTCGGGCCCCCAACTTGCTCTTTTTTATCCTGTTGTTCTTCTCGGTCGGGTGTTGAACCTTTGGAGCCTTCGGCCTTTGTTTTATGCACCTCTATGGTCGTTGGATTCTCACCCCGTAATACTGGAGGGAGGCAACTTTGCCTATGCTCTTGGAATCTGACAACATCAGCCCTCTCTTCGGGCGACATGGCTTTTATTCGAGCCAAAACCTCGTCATAAGATTTTGTGCCTCGGAAAATATAATCGTGAGGCGAATTCTCGTGCTCAAATCTTTTAAGGCCATAACTGGCCAAATGATTACTCACGACCTTGTGTGGATCATGTTTCTTTAATTCGATATGAACCAAATTTATATCTTCTAGGGTTGTTGCCTCAGACTTTGCATGCCCAAAGTCTAATAATGAATATGTGTTTAAATGAATAGGAAAAGGTGGCCATACCTTTTTTGAATACCCTTTCAGTTCTTTACTTATATTGCCAATTAGAGTTTGCCTGACAATCTCACGACAAGCAAACTTGTCGGGTATAAGTAAGGGTAAAGCATGCAGAGGGACGAAAGCATCGAAAACCATGATGTATGAGAATTCTTTCTCCACATACCAATCGACTACTCTTCTTAAATTTGCCGTGATGCTATCCGATATCCTGGATGGTGGATTACCGAAGATGGCAACATGCATTGGTACCATCACCCAGTTGAAGATTTTGTATATGAAATCTAAAGCCTTGTCCTCCCAAAGCTTAGAATGGTATACATGGACTGGCTCAACATCCGATGGAGCCCAGCTCCAATTCATCAAGGGAAAAGGCGTCATGGAACATACTACATCCATGAGATATGCGGACATAAAAAATGAAGTAGCTTTCCCGCTCTCTTTCTATGTTCGATATTCTGTAACCCGACTGGTCAGGCTATCTGATAACATTTTAGCCCAGTTGAAAGAAGAGCCTTCTGCTACTGAGTATATCAAGGACACCTATTGGAGGAAAAAACGTGTGGTGTCTTCCCTCCCATACAATCTACAGGTCATCATCGCTACGTATTTGAACTGTGGCTCCAAAGAAGATATGGAATAAATTCCATTGTTGTCTGCCCTGAACTTTGCTGGGTGTGAGACCCAATCCTTAATCAAATCAGATAAAATTTTCGCGTATTGCTCGCATTCCTTATTTTTAAAACCATCTAGAAACTCTAAATTGTATGAGAAGTCTGACGTGGGTGGTAATTTGTACATAACATGTAAGCTTTCTGGTCTGAAGGTCCCAACAATGGCCCCCTGCTTGTTGATGATGGTTCTGGTAGGAATGTCTACATGATATAGCGCCCATCGGATCATGTCATAGTAAGGTAGAAGAAATGGTCAGGCCGCTACTTTGTGCATCTCTTCCTGGACGACGATCTTGTATTTGGTAGTCATGTCGTCTGTCTCATTGTCACTGGAATCGTCCGAGTAGTTCACCAACTGTGATTGCAACACCTCTGAGACGTATGACTAGGTTCGTATGCAATCAACGCTTCGAGGTGAAGTATCTGAAATATTATCAGAACCTTGTTCTGAAACCTCTACACTTGCCTTGGATACTTTTCGCGGAGCCATGACAGGGGATTGTAACTTTTCTCTTCTGCAATAAAAATGTGTATACATATAGAAGTTAGCTTACTCAGAAAATTTTCTCTGTGCGGAATAGAAATGAACTTTATGAATAAAATAGGAAGCAAAAGATCTATATCTTCGACCATTTAACATATCGATGTCCTTACGAACAGAATGGTCCAATCATAATTAGATAGAGATTTTGGCAATAAAAACCATATCCTTACTTTGTCGTTTTGCCTTATTTCCAATTAATGCCATAAAATTCGACGGTTCGTGGCACAAGTTGGTGCAAGGAACATTTGAAATTACCTCGTAAACTGTGCATTATTATCATTTTCATTAAACATTGATTAGGTTGGCTTGGCTTCCTTAATCAGGATTTAAATCAACATTTCGACGTTCGCCGTATCAGGACTTTTAACTCTGACCTTTCGATCCTCTAAAACTCGATATTGCGATGATTAGATTTAGTTAAGTGAGGACATAATCAAATTAAGTGTTTTATTAATCATGTTTTAATTTATATCGTGACTTCGCGGCTCGGGGCTTCGAGGGTATAGTTTCCGGGAGGAACGTATGCCGAGTCGCGAAATCTCAAGAGGCTTTAACCATGGTCAGACTAAACACTCTGGACGTTAACTTGGGTTACTTATGTGAGGATCTCACGGCTTCATCTTTTAGGGTTATGACAGTAATGTTTTAGGAGAGAGTAAAATCTGAGATGCGAAATCCCAGCAACATTTGACTGGGGTTTACATGGTCCCACTCTTAGCTTTCACCTGAGGTAAGCTTTTGAAACTTTTCGCGACCTCGCACATCGGGGTTTGTAAATCTTGTGACTTGTAACTCCCGAAGAGCGATATTCCAACGTACAAAGAGAAACAACCTTCGTTTAATGGTAAAAGTGGTAACTTATGAAACATCACATCTCCTACTATTTCACATGTCGAGACTACTGAGATTTTTAGTAAGTGAATGTCACGAAGCGAAAAAGAACTTAAGAATCGACATTTGACCTTTAAAATAGTTTTGAACCAAATAAAAAAGGCGACTCCAACACAGGCTCCAACTAGGGATCCCGTTTCCCTGTGAGGCGGGAAGAACAATAGACCACGTGCCTGTATTAGGTAAATGGAGTCACTGGTTTCACTTCTATGAAACTTGCTTTAGGGAAAAGATAAACTAAGGGAAGAAAAGATTTTTGTCTTTTACTGCTGTAAGGCTTTTCAATACTCAAATATATTTATCGCTCAGCTATAATCCCTTTCACAACTTTCTCTTTCTCTTTACTGAGTTTAGGTCTGCATTAGGACAAATCAAAACAGTTCTAGGAAATCCAATAGATATTTGCAGTTTTTTGGCTTACAACCAACGAAATTTATGGCATTTTTTAATCGGGGAGTCCCGTCTGGACTTAGGATGTGGATCCGGTCTCGAGAAAGTTGATTACCAGAGTCGAGTGATATTCATGTATGACAACCTTACAGATATCTCAGATATTGCTTCACTGCCAGCGGGCCTGTTCAGTACCCCAGTGAAGTTATCTGCCCCTTTTTGGCTGAATTTCCTTTCACCACTTTGAAATTTATTTATGCATTTAAATGCTGAGACGAGGGAAATCATTTCTGAATTTCCTTTCATCGTCTCTTCAGACTAGATGTTCAATTAGATATGAATTTCCTTTCATCATTTGTCTTATAATTTTCTTTTTAGAATATGAAGTGGGGGCAATCAGATTGTATAAGGGGTGATATCTGCATAATATTTTTCAATGTAGGTCTGTCAACTTACTTTGATTACTCAGTGCCAACCTTCCTTTGACTTTCACAACACCTTGGGTCCGCAGGGAGAAAAAGGGGAAACATTTTTCTGGGGGTTTTCCTTTGAGTAAGCCTTAGCCCTTCAAAACTGTTGAAAAACCTAGAAAAGTCAGGATCTACCTATGCATAACTTGTTAAGTAAGAGATCGAGGAGCTGTGAAGACCAACCTTCTTTCCAAAACACACTTACAACTTTCAAATTTTAAACACAATCTCTTCTCCCTATGTATATAAATCCGAAAAGACATTTGGCATTTTTAAGAAGACAAATCTGAGGACCGAAAGAAAGGGGACGAACATATGTTTGTATGTTGAGGGGCAGGGGTTGAAAATTAAAACTGCTTTTTTGAAAACCCTTCCCCAAAGATGCTTCACTTTCTGTGTGTTTTAACTACCACCTATCTATGTTTAAAATTATTAGGACCCAGAGCGAGTAATTGTAATTTTTAATAATCAATTAAGTGAGAACATTAGATTTATGGGACCTTTATGATGTTTTTTGGAGATCTCTGCTTTCTTAAGGAACAAAATTTTTAGGATTTCGTGCCTTTACCTTACCATTTTTAAAATAATCGAAAACCTTTTCTGTCACCTGTTTTCGGCGAATGTAAACCTCCGATACATGACCTTTTGTTTTCTCCATTCGTTCGTTTAGTTTGCAAACTAAAATCCTGTAAACACAAAGAGTGTCCTTTAAAAAAAAAGTTAAATGTATTTGAAAACCATGTATCTCTATTTATATTGACCTAAAAAATAAAAATTGAAAACTTACCTTAAGGGAATCATGAAATAGAAAGAAAATACAAACCGGTATATACAATGGAAAACCTTAGAGAACTAATTATGTCATGTAGTGTTTTATATAACGCCCATTGATAGGGGTGTTGAAGATTTTACCATCCATATTTTCTAATAAAAATGAATTTTTTCCTTCAGAAGTTGCGACTCTAAATGGTCCATACCAAATATGATCGAATTTACTGTGTTTCGATGAATATTCCTTCCTAGCATCCCATCTTAAGACCAAATCTCCTAGAAGAAACTCTCTGTCTTTTGTCTTACGGTCAAATAACATTTTCATGTCATCTTGATATTTTTGCAATCTTTCGTCCACCTCGACCCTGTTCTGTTGTAATTCTATCAGTTGATTTATTCTCCTTGTGACGTTGTTTGGTTCTTCTTTCTCATCTTGCCATAGTTTCATCACGGGAAGTGCTAAGTTTATAGGTAATACCACGTCAGTCCCGTATACCATCTGGAAAGGAGAAATACTGATGGATTTTTTTGTGCCAATCCGATTTTCCCATAGTGCATATTTTAGATGTATATGCCAGGATCTCTTGTTCTCGTTCAACACTTTCTTAATTATGTTGATCAGAATCTTGTTCGAAGATTCGGCTAGTCCATTCCCTTGGGGATAATATGTTGTAGAATGGTTGAGTACAATATTGTACTTTTGGCAAAAACTGATCATAGCCATAGATTTAAAAGCCTGAGCATTATCTGTTACTATCTTTCGGGGGCAGCCGAATCTAGATAAAATATTTTCTTCTAGGAAATCTATTACCACCGAATCTGTAGCCCTCTTGGTAGGAATAGCCTCTACCCATTTAGTAAAGTAATCTGTGGCGGTTAGGATCCATTTGTGTTGAGTGATGGAATGGGGGTTAATTTCGCCTATAAAATCCAGTCCCCACTGCTGAAAAGGAGCCTCTGTTTTGACTGGAACTAAAGGTAGTGCTGAGAGTTTATGCTTGCTTGCGAATAGTTGGCAAGGGTCGCAAGCCCTGACTTTAGCATTTACATCCGAGAAAAGTTTAGGACAATAATAACCTGCCCTCAAGATTTTATAAGCTATCGCTCTCCAAACGTGATGTCCCCCGCACACTCCTTCATGGAATTCGCTTATGACTTTCTCTGTTTCAGATTCAACCAAATAGACCAACAGGAAGCCAAGTGGGTCCTTCCAAAACAATTTACCCTCAGATATACATTATTTGACCGCATGTAGTTTTAGCGTTCTGGCTTTGGATGGAGATAAATCACTTGGGAAGTTCAAAGTCAGTAGGTAGGATACTATGTTTTTGTACCAGTCAGAGGATGTAAACTTCTCTTCGATCCTAACTTCACTTGTTTGCTCGTAGAGCTCGTTAATATCTTCCTCTTCTCCACATCCCTGTATGCTATTTATGCCAAGGGATCTGTAATTGGATTCAGCTAAGAGTTTAGCCAAACCTTGACCCTTTATCAACTTTGTCGGCTTTATTTCCAGATCAAATTCTTGAATTTTTGCGAGCCACCGTCCCCTTCTGCCATCACTGCCAGGCTGCACTAGAATGTCTTTTACAGAGCTAGTAGGTACATACGCGATTATCTTGTAATGAAATACATAAGTCCTAAAAGCCTTTAATTCCTTTACCATAACATATGCTTGTTTTTCCATTATATCGTATTTTAGTTCCATGTCTCTGAGACTTTTGATGAAAAGGGCTATCGGTTGTTCGAAACCCTCCTCATTTTTCTGGAGGAGCACTACGACAATAGTGTGCTCAGAAGCAAATGAGAAAATGAGAAAATCCTTTAGATAGTCGGGGCTTGCCAGTACAGGTGCCTCGCTTATAACCCTCTTGATACGTGCAAACAATTCTTTGGCCTCTGTTGTCCATTCTACCTCGCTGTTTTTCTTTAACATACCTGTGATTAATTTCACAATTTCATCGAAGTTTGGAATAAACCTTCTCAAAAAATTTATCTTTCCTAAGAATCACTGGATTTCCTTTACATTTCTAGGAATATTTATTGTGTCTATAGCTTGAACCCTGCTGGGATCAATTTTAATTCCATCTCGGGACATAATATGGCCCAGGAGTTTACCTTCCCGCATGGCGAAGTGAGACTTTTTAGGGTTTAAAGATTGACCGAACTTGTGGCATTTTTCGAAAGTCTTTTTGAGATGTATTAGATGGTCTTCGTCAGACTTAGAAAAAACGGTTAGATCGTCGAGGTAGATAACTACAAACTTGTCTCTTTCGCCAATGAAGGCGATATACATAGCACGCTGGAAAGTGCACCTGCATTCATTAGACCAAAAGGCATTTTATCATACATGAATGTACCCCAGGGTGTAGTGAAAGCTATTTTTTCTTTATCTTGTTTGTTCACTGCAATTTGATTATACCCAAAGAAACCGTCGATCATAGACATCCTATTTTATCCGACTACCTTTTCTAAGATGTGATCCATTTTAGGTAAAGGATAGTTGTCTTTTAGTGAAGATTTATTTAAATTTCTGAAATCAACACACAGTCTAATCTCTCCACTCTTTTTTCTAACCAGGACCAGGTTCACCACCCAATCAGAGTATCTCAATGGTACTATTATTTTCGTGTCTAAAAGCTTCTTGACTTCTCTTTCGACTATGGGTAATAAGATAGGGTTGATTTTTCTAAGCTTTTGCCTAAAGGGTTTGATACCAAGCTTCAGAGGTATTTTGTGTTCGATCACGGTAGTGTCGTAAGTCCTAAGATCTTCGTAAGACCAAGCAAAAACATCTTTATATCGTGCAAGCAAATATTTATACTTATTTTTCACCTCAGGATGAAGATACTTTGATATTTTCACCATCCTGGGTTCTTCTTTCGTCCCTATATCATAATATTCAACCTCTTCTGGTTGGGGTTGAAGAGTAGGATTAAAAGGCATGTCATTTTGATCGAAAAGTCTCTCCAGGGGGATTAGTCCCTTTGGAATCTGATTATTTTTTAAAACTAACATGAGATGGTTGGCAATTTTTTCTCGGAACTCCTGAGGGTCTTCTCCTTTTGGCATGATCCACATGTGATCATTTTGATTCTCTTGATCGATGTGGGTTTAAGAAAAGTTACCCACTGCTTCGAGGAACTTTCTGATCTGTTCGTCATCTTCAAAAACCTGCCAGTGTTGTATGTTGTCCGAGATGGATGGTCTGTGCCTTACCTCTATATGGTATTTTAATTTAAAATCCATGGGGGGAGTGAAAGTCGAGGTTGACTTGGCTAACGAATCAACCTGCAAATTTTCGGCGCGTGGTATGAAGTGGATATTTACAGATGAGAAAATCTTTTCCATTAGATCCTAGGCACAATTTCTATACTCTCTCAATCTTGGGTGTTTGGCCTGGTATTGTCGATTTATCTGTTTGACTATAAACTCAGTGTCTCCATATACTTCCAGGTTCTTTATGTTCAGTTTCTTGGTAGCTTCCAATCCTAAAACTAAAGCTTCATATTCACATACATTGTTAGTGTAGTCTATATCCCATTGAAGCTTGTAAGAAAAAGGGACGGCAAACCTATTTTCAGGTGCCACAAAAAGTACTCCTGAACCGGCTCCCTCACATGACAGAGCACCGTAAAAAAACATTTTCTAGACCCCTGTACTATGCATATTTTCTGAATCTTTCTCATCTATGTAGTTTTCTACTGTGCAACTATCTATACCATCATCAAAAGACAAAATACAATTTCCTAGATCTTGATCAGCAATGTAAACAGGAAAATTGTTAGGATTCTGAGGATCGCTCACGGTATAAGCTAACCTCGTTTCCCTATATAACCTAGTAAGTTGCCCACCAAATACAAGAATTGTGGCATAAGTCATGTCCAATTGAAGGGATCCTCCAAGTTTTGCTTCCCACGACCTTGATAACAGTAATCCATATTTTGGGGGGATATCAACAATAACTACATCCATCAGAACACTTTTGACTGGGACCTATGCAAGGGTGACTACTAAATCTTTTATCATACCTACGCACTTGAATCTTCTTGAATCAAAAGAGTAGAAATCTCCATAAGGTGAGGTGATCTCGAGGCCTAGTCTATCCATAATAGCTTTGGGCATCACATTATTTGAAGCTCCAGAATCTAGCATGCAGTTATGCAATAATCGATCATGCACATTTAGGGTGATATAGAAAGGGGCAACGGTGTCTCTGGCACCCTCGAAATGTGGACCGAAAGTGATATTTGGCTTGTCATCTTCCAAATTTATTTCATCTGATTGAATTTCTTGGTCTGAACAACCTATCACTTTGGTTATCTGTTTTCGATATGTAGGGTTTTTTGCTAATTCAACCAGCGGAATCGATATTTTGATCCTATTTATTTCATTTTCGACACTAAAACCACCGCTACCTTTGTCTGTTTCTCTGGTTAAAACCTCGAGGTCGATTTTTCTCTAACTTATTCATCTGAGCTGATTTATTACTCATGAGCTTACTTACCAGTGAGGGTGTTTCGGCTGTCTTGATTTCCTTAGTTTGGGTGTCAACTTCCTTTGTTTTGAGGTTCAACGAGTCTACCTCCTTTGTTTTGGTGTTAGACGTTTTAGTCTCTTTCGGGGCAGGCACATATATTTCACCTCTAGGGAGAATTTTCTTCGGTTGAGGAATCGATGTAGGTTTGTTTTTAGACCTCAAGTTATACCTCGCTTGGACCCCAGCTGTCATGGAATCAGACATTTCTTGGCATACAACGAAGTCATTGTTGTTTATATCATATTCTTCATTTGACGGTTGGGGTGTGTTCAACGACCTCTCATAATATTCTTTAGTTTACATAGGGCTGAGTACAATCGTCGACCAAATTTGTCACGTCTTCCTCAATTCCCTCGAAATCTTCCAGGTAATTTCCTCCTATAAAATTTTCATTTTTTAAAGGGGTTTGGATTTTCTGATCTTCAGTTTTAACCTGCCTTTGTTGATTTTGAGGGTTGGGGTTTCTTCTGAATTATCTTTTAACGAAAGGATCACTCTTGGATTGGTCTAGCTCCATTCTGGAAATCTTATTCGACAATTCTTTAATTACCCTAGCCATATCATCCATTTTGTCGTCTGTAGATCTATTAGATCCTGAGGGTCCCACTTGTTCCCTAAAACGTCTGGTTTCTCTGTTCCCCGTTTCTATCCTAGCTTTCAAATTACCAGAGGCCATCATGTTAGATTCAATTTCTACAACATCATCCTGCATTCGGGTTAAGGTCCCGCCTTTCTCTTAAGAGAAGAGAGAAGTCGGGTTCGAAAGCTCCTGCGAAGGTTACTTTGGCTACAGGTTGGGAGGGTTTGACTTCGGCTGTGATCTTATTATACAGTTTATTAGATCTTTGGATAAATTCCATCACTGTTTCTGAATTTATTTTCTTTAAAGATCCAAACTCGGTTAGATAATATAAATGGTCTTTTCTCTCACACCATTTTCTAAGGAAGGCATCTTCTAAGGCATCGTAAGATAGGATAGACCCAGCGGGAAGGATTTGAAACCAGGTTCGTACCTATCCTTCAAAATTTTGAACAAATAATCTTGAGTAAACGTCTTCGTGTTCCAGACCTAGAATATCAACGAACTGATTGAAGAAATTTATATGTTCGGCCGCAGTTAAATCCCCCTCCCCTGTAAATTCTGGTAATTTTTTTATATAATTTTCAGGAAGGTTATGAAGAGGCGTGGGTAGAACTAGAGGTGCATATCTCACAACTACCTTAGTGAAAACTTTGGGGGGCGGGGGAGGCGCTTGGCCCCCTGCTCCTCCTCCAACGACCGCCATTGGTATTACTTGACGGGGATGGGGTGTGTTATATAGCGGTCTCTGGAATACTAAAAACAGATTCTTAGCTTCTTCGGGAGATGAGAGAAGCGAGGATGAGTGAACGAAGACGCGAGGAATCGACTCTTCGGATTTGCAGGAAACGTAATCAGGGGATCCCACGGGTGTGGGATTTGAGTATATAGTATACTCTTCGAGGCTTGGTGAGGTCAGGAAGTCTGAAAGGAGAGTTAGCGAGATATCAACTGCTGATAAATTTACTGTTGGGTTTTTACCTTTGTATCTGACAGAGGTTTTAAGAAGTATTTCACTTTTAACCGTAGAGCTGCATAGAAATGAATTAGGGGTTTTGGGAGGTGTACTATGCGAAGTTGAAGGTTCACAAGCACTTTTTCTCTTGGGATGCGGGTTTTTAAATTGATAGACTACAGTAGTCGGCCTAAGAGAACCTCTGGATTTTAGTATTTTTTTGGGATCTGAAACAGGCGTGGTCTGCTTGTTTTCTGGGTTTTGTCTGGTATTCCTTCGACCGGATGCTAGCTTACTTATACGTAGAGTCACCAAGTGAAAGATAAGAAAAGACTTTTAGAAAGTGCTCACTCTTTGTTCACTATCAAAGGGTGAAACTTGAAAATATGTCGTTCTTCCCAGGGAAAAGGTTTTGTAACTTTGTCCCCGGCAACGACGCCAAAAAGATGTTGTTCCAGAGTCTGTACTTAAGGCTTTAAAAAAGTACAGTGTCTAGGCATCCGAAATTTCGTAAGATGTAAAAAAGAGGAGGGTAGAACTTTGGGAAAGGAAGCTAGGGATGATTTCTAGGCTATCGCAGCTTGGCTTCCAATTGTTCCTGGATGTTTATATCCCTTTGAATTGCAGCCCATGAACGTTCAAGTTCTACCCGGGTGTTAGCTGTTTTAAGTATGGTATTGAAGAGATTTAAAGAGATATGGGTTTGATTTGTCAATCCGGGTTCAATATTGGGTTGGCTTACAATAGGGACAGTCATAGAGGAACAAAAAAATTTAAGGAAATCCTAAAAGTTTTATTCTGTATCAATTTTGATTTTATAAAAGAGAACTTTAGAAATCAATATTAAAAGAAAAATACAAACCAAAGGCCTTTTTCCGTAACTATGTTATATTGAAATAAATGGTGTATGGATTATGGAGAAAAACATTAAGCTATCTATAGAATAAGGCTCCTATCGAGGGAGAATCTCACTCTGTAAGCAGAAGAAGAAAATAAGATAAGAAATGATCCGATGAAGCATAAAATATGACAACCTAAAGATTTACAGGTCTTGTACCTGCTAGTAGCCGATACAAAGGAAAAACTGTAAAAAATAGATAACTAAATATTAATCACTGCGGTAGAAGTGTTACTAAATTGCAATGCAACATTCATCAGATGTATATAAGTGAAATAAGAATGAAAATGAAATATTAGAAAGAACAAATTCATAACACAGTAGTGACAGAATTAGGAATCTCCAGATTGCTTTGTATTAAGTCTCGAAAGAGAGAGTCTCTATTACAATTTATCAAAAAGGTCCAGCCCTTTTTCTTTCTTCAAAATATATATTTATACAAAATTCTTTTGCGCTGGAATCTCAATAGTTCCATAGGTTTTCGGTTACAATCAAGGAGTCTAAATGTTTTGTTTCTTTATCTCTATTCTCATTTGGTACCTGAAACCTACCTCTTCGCATGCTCCGTGCAAATAATGCACTTCTCCACCAGCTGTGATATCAACTTAGATGGCCCTACTTGATTATTTGCCTCAAAAATATACCAGTCTTTCATCAATAGCGACAACCTTCCCTCCACCTGCTGATCATTGGCGTTAATAGAGCATAACGTCATACTTGGTTTAATTAGCCATTTGTCTATTTGCACTATGTCTGTTGGAGTTATTTGTGATATCTCGGCTAATTCGCTTTCTTCATTTTCCTTGATATTTAGCATATATTTAGCTGTATTGATTTGACCCAGTATCTCCATGCCACTTTCACCATCGGAACCCAGACAAATTTCACTTAAAAAACCAAAAATTTCTTCGCAAGATTTCCTCAGCTTCATAGCTTGTTGTTTTCCTTCGGATATATTTCGCTCCCATTCTTTCAACAAGATATTACCCCTGGTCTGCTCTGCGATGGGAAAACTAGAACTACTACTTTCTTCCCTTCTTGTTGTGGCTATAATAGCCTCCTGGAACACCACTTGAGCTGCTCCGACATCCCTTTCTTTAAGAGAGAGGTTTTCCAACACCTGATCAATGAGTTGGAAGCTACTTTGAATTGTTTCCACTTTTGCAAGCAAACCCTGTTGCACCGCCGATAACCTTTTTCTAATCTCTATTTCTTGGGATTGAAATATCCCGATGTTAATTACCTGGCCTTTGGCGAATTCTAGTTTGGCCTGAAGCTGGTCTATCAATTCTCCCTTCTGGCTTATCTAAGTCTGACTCGTCTGAACCTTCAACTATGAATGTTCGAGATCGATTTTAAGCCGCTCGATTTCTTTTTGATCTTCTATTCTTGCTTGCTCTAAAGTCGCACTTGCTTGATCTTTAGCAACAACTTCTGTTGTAGCTAGTTTAGCCTCTAGTCTCTTGATCAAACGATTCTTTCATTTTAGCTGATCCTTTAGGGTCCTAACTGAATATTGATTCACCGTGGCGAAAGCACCCAATGTTCCTGCTATTTGCGTCGTGAATTCAACTTTCTTCATATCTTTCCCATCAATTAAAATTTTATATTTCTTAGAGACAGTAATTGCCTCTTGGTAGAGTTCTTGTCTCACAACCACTTTCCTCTTCTTATCGAAGAAGAATTCATTCAGAGGTAGCTCTTCAACTGCTATAGGTGTCAATTTTTCACCCAAAATCCAACTTGCATCCGGGATTTCCTTTGCAGACTGTAAGGGGGTAATGGAGGCGATGGGATTGCTGATCTGTTTAGAAGATTTCCTGGGAGTAATGACCGAAGTTGACTCGCTTGGAGGAATGGAAGCCTCGGCTTCCTGTTTCGAGCCCCCAACTTTCTCTTTTTTATCCCGTTGTTCTTCTCGGTCGGGTGTTGAACCTTTGGATATTTCGGCCTTTGTTTTCTGCACCTCTATGGTCGTCGGATTCTCACCCCGTAATACTGGAGGGAGGCAAGTTCGCCTATGCTCTTGGAATATGACAACCTCGGCCCTCTCTTTGGGCGATATGGCTTCTATTTGAGCCAAAACCTCGTCATAATATTTTGCACCTCGGAAAATATCATCGTGAGGCGAATTCTCGTGCTCAAATCTTTTAAGGCCACAGCTGGCCAAATGATTACTCACGACTCTGTGTGGATCATGTTTCTTGAATTTGATATGAACCAAATTTATATCTTCTAGGGTTGTTTCCTTGGACTTTGCATGCCCGAAGTCTAATAATGAATAGGTGTTTAAATGAATAGGAAAAGGTTGCCATACCTTTTTTGAATACCCTTTCAGTTCTTTACTTATACTGCCAATTACAGTTTGCCTGGCGATCTCACGACAAGCCAGCCTGTCGGGTATAAGTAAGGGTAAAGCATGCAGAGGGACGGAAGCACTGAAAACCCTGATGTATGAGAATTCTTTGTCCACATACCAATCACATACTCTTCTTAAATTTGTTGTGATGCTATCCGATATCCTGGGTGGCAGATTACCAAAGATGGCAACATGCATCGGTACCATCACCCAGTTGAATATTTCGTATACGAAATTTGAAGCCTTGTCCTCCCAAAGCTTAGAATGGTATACATGGATTGGCTCAGCATCCGATGGAGCCCAGCTCCAATTCATCAAGGGAAAATGCATCGTGGAACATACTNGATATTCTATAACCTGACTGGTTAGGCTATCTGATAACATTTTAGCCCAGTCAAAAGAAGATCCTTCTGCTTCTGAGTATATCAAGGGCACCCATTGGAGGAAAAAACGCGTGGTGTCTTCCCTCCTATATAATCTACAGGTCATCATCGCTACGTATTTGAACTATGGTTCCAAAGAAGATATGGAATAAATTCCATTGTTGTCTGCCCTGAAATTTGCTAGGTGTGAGACCCAATCCTTAATCAAATCAGATAAACTTTTCGCGTATTGCTCGCATTCCTTCTTTTTAAAACCATCTAGAAACTCTGCATTGTACGAGAAGTTTGATGTGGGTGGTAGTTTGTACATAACCTGTAAGATTTCTGGTCTGAAGGTCCCAACAGTGACCCCCTGCTCGCTGATGATGGTTCTGGTAGGGATGTCTACATGATCTAGCGCCCATCGGATCATGTCATAGTAAGGTAGAAGACGTGGTCGAGCCGCTACTTTGTGCATCTCTGCCTGGACGACGATCTTGTATTTGGTAGTCATGTCGTCTATCTCATTATCACTGGAATCGTCTGAGTAGTTCACCAACTATGATTGCAACACCTCTGAGACGTATGACCAGGTTCGTACGCAATCAACGCTTCGAGGTGAAGTATCCGAAATATTATCAGAACCTTGTTCTGAAACCTCTGCGCTTGCCCTGGATACTTTTCGCGGGGCCATGACAGGGGATTGTAACTTTGCTCTTCTGCAATAAAAATGTGTATACATATAGAAGTTAGCTTACGGAGAAAAACTTCTTTGTGCGGGACAAAAATGAAATTTATGAATAAAATAGAAAGCAAAAGATATATATCTTGACCATTTAACATATCGATGTCCTTACGGACAAAATGGTCCAATCATAATTAGATAGAGATTTTGGCAATAAAAACCATATCCTTACTTTGTCGTTTCGCCTTATTTCCAATTAATGCCATAAAATTTGACGGTTCATGGCACAAGATGGCGCAAGGAACATTTGAAATTACCTCGTAAACTGTGCATTATTATCATTTGCATTAAACATTGATTAGGATGGCTTGGATTCCTTAATCATGATTTAAATCAACATTTTGGCGTTCGTTGTATTGAGACTTTTAACTCTAACCTTTTGAGCCTCTAAAACCCGAGATTGCGATGATTAGATTTAGTTAAGTGAGGATGTAATCAGATTAAGAGTTTTATTAATCATGTTTTAATTTATATCGCGACTTCGTGGCTCGGGGCTTCGAGGGTATAGTTTCCGGGCAGAACATATGCTGAGTCACGAAATCTCGAGAGGCTTTAACCATGGTCATACTAAACACTCTGGACGTTAAACCGGGTTACTTATGTGCGGATCTCGCGGCTTCGTCTTTCGGGGTTATGACGGTAATGTTTTAGGAGAGAGTAAACACCGAGACGCGAAATCCCGACAACATTTGACTGGGGTTTACATGGTCCCACTCTTAGCTTTCACCTGAGGTAATATTTTGAAACTTTTCGCGACCTCATACATTGGGGTTTGTAAATCTTGTGACTTGTAACTCCCGAAGAGCGATATTTCGAGGTACGAAGAGCAACAACCTTCATTTAACGATAAAAGTGGTAACTTATGAAACATCACATCTCCCGCTATTTCGCATGTCGTGACTACTGAGATTTTTAGTAGGTGAATGTCACGAAGCGAAAAAGAACTTAAGAACTGACATTTGACCTTTAAAATAGATTTGAACCAAATAAAAAAGGTGCCTCCAACAGGAGTAACGAGGGATAAACTGAGTTCCTGCTCAGTTTCAATTGTTCTTCAAGCATGAAGGTGAAGATGAGAAATTTGTCAGGTCCAAGGTGGAGTATAGTCCAACAAAGTACAACAACAATGGAGTTGTTTTGATTAGTGTCGAAGTGAGATATTGTTGGTTGTGGAGCCTGATTATCTTCCTGATTTAAAGGTTTGTTTCAAACGTTCTTAGATCCCATTCCCTAATGGGGGGTGTGGAGGGGATTCCCCCCCCACAGTTGTCGCTAGGGGGGTCTAGGGGGATCGGTGACAATTTTTTTATCCCCCTCCTGACAGGGGATTTTGGGAGGGGAAACAACCTCGAAGTGAAATATTGGGAAAAATTCCTTGTACAATATTGTAATTTCGTAGTCAATATAGACCGTTCATTATAAGGTCGCATATCTGACGGTAGAAGTTATTTTAGGGATTTTTTTCCCTATAGGAAACCCTCTTTTATGAGGGAATTGTATTGCGGCTATGTATGTATGTGATTATTGTATTCTTAGAGAGGATATTGTGAGAGAAAGAAGAGGAAGTTATTGTGGGTGTGTTGTAGGTTGTATCGCTTCATTTACTGGATAATAACCAAGGAAGGACCTGGAAATTTCTCTGGTGGACGTAGCCCACACTGGGTGTACCACATATATCTATGTATCTATTTTATAGAGTATCTTCTTGTAGATTTTAATATTGTACAATATTTATTGCGAACAGTTTTTCAGTAAAAGAATAGAAAAGATATAATGGAAAATACAAACATTACACAGATAGTTTTCCCCTGGAAACCCAAACTGGGAAAACTAACATATTCTATATTCATTCATCATGATACATTGTTTACAATACAATATACATATAGGAGCTAGCGACATCCAAAACCCTAACCCAATGACCTGGATTAGTCAACAACCCTAATTCCTTATCCGGAAATAGAAATCATCAGCAAAAAACCATTGTTCAAAAAACCACCTAAATATGTGACATTTCTACTCGTGCAAAGAATATAACACATACCCAACACTTCTATGTTTTATTTTCACATTTGTTTTATTTTATTGCTCTGTGATCCTGTTTTTCTAACACTTAGCACATGTGCATGGAAACCGTTAAGGCCATAGTACAATAGGATCTTATTGACATGCAATTGGATTCAATTTGGCCTTGTTTGGCTTGTTTTGGGCACCCAATATTTCGTCCTTTAGGGAGGCCATCCTTGGATTAATTTTTATTTCTAAAACCCTCATGTATTAGCAAAGTATATGTCTAGTATTATCAATTTGGATTTCATGAGATGCAAGCATAGTTGTAAAAGTTTCATTGTTTTCCCCTTTCATTATTGGCCCTTGACCACTACCTAGGGTGCATGCAAGTCATCTCTTGTATGGATTATAAAAAAAAGTATGTTAAATTTTTAGAAAATCGAATGGCTAAACCATACTTTGAAAGATGTATAATATTTAATATCATTATGGAAGCCATTAAGGCCATAGTTCCCAATAGGATCTTGTCCATGTGCAATTGGATTCAATTTGAATTTTTTTGGCTTGTTTCAGGAACCAAATATTTTGGCCTTTGGGGAGGCCATCCCCAAATTGATTTTGAGTTATGAAACCCTCCCATATAAAAAACAAATATTTCCAAGATTATCAATTTAGATATCATGAGATGAAAGCATAGTTTTCAAAAATTTCAGCATTGGCCCCTTTAACCACTCACTAGTTGGGGTCGATGCGAGCCATGCCATGCATAGATTATAAAAGAATTTTTTTTAACGTTTTAGAAAACACAATGGATAAAAACTAATTTGAAACATGTGTAATATTTCATATCATTCATGGAAACCATTAAGACCATAGTTCCCAATGAGATCTTGTCAACGCACAATTGGATTCAATCTGGCCTTATTTGGCTTGTTTCGAGCACCTAATATTTTGGCCTTTGGGGAGGACATCCTGAGATTATTTTTTAGTTTTGAAACCATCCCATATAAAAAAATTATATTTCTAGGTTGATAAGGTCATATTTTGTTAGATGTAAGCACAATTTACAAAAATTTCAATGTTTGCACCTTTCACGAGTCACTCATCAGTGTTGGATTACTAAGAGGGGGGATGAATAAGTAATGAGCAATTATTGTACTTTTAACCACGGTTTATTCTTCTACAATATTCAATAGTTTATCATTATCATTCAATATATCATCATAAACAACATCATATCACAATAGATACACAATACACTAGAATTTACATGGAAACCCAAATGGGAGAAAACCACATAATGATTTTCTTATATATTCATCAAAAGAAAACATTCATTGGAAGAACCAAATTCAGATTCTTCAGCTACAACTGGAAGGAGGCTACAACTTGAAGGAAGCTATAACTCCCTAATTCTCTGGCTCCAACCAGAAGGAGGCTACAACCCCCTAGGTTCTCCACAACCATAAGGTGGATACGACCACCTTTCCTTGCCCCGTCCTGCTGCCCTGAAATATAAACATAGACCAACTGTCACAGACTCTGCCATTGTCACAACCTCTGTCAAAACTCTGTCACTGTCACTATCACTGTCACAACTCTATTATTGTCTTTGTCTATGTCAATGTCACAACTTTGTCATTGTCTCATCAACCTGTATTTGATCATCAACCATCTAAACCTATGCCATACCATACATCAAGTGTATACCATCATACATACTATCTCATGCATCAATGATGAATCAAAAGATACATCAACAATGAATAGTGAATCATGAACAAAGTATCAACCATGTACAACCTATGCCATATACCATATTATCAACCATATGTATGTTTGTACCATGCCATCAATGAAGAATCTCTAACAACCTATTCATGCCTCTTATGCATACATCACCATACACCATAGATATCCCTCAACCAAGTACAAGTAACTCAAATATGTAAACTATAAGAACCATATTAGTACTGTACCATACATAAGAGTGTTTCTCACTCATCCAACCATCCAACATATAACATATCCAAGTACAAGACCAACCATACCAAGAATTCCTCAAGAATTCACAACATCATAAGAAAACATAAGCATAAAAAGAAACCAATAACCATACCAGAACTTTTGTAGCTGACCTGAACCTGTAGGATGTTGACCTGTGAACTTGCTTTCAGACTCTAGGGACATTGTACCAACATCTACTCAAATTTTCATGACCTTTTCATATGTAAACGAATTTCCCTTCTACAGCCCGCGTATACACGCTCTTTCTTCCACTACATCCCATGTACATATGCACCCTTATAGGCATGCAACTCGCGTATACCTCAGAAACTAGGGTTTTGTTGTAACTCCAATATTTTCTCCGTCAACCCTTCTTTGCCACCTCATAAAATTACGCTACAACCTTAGCAAAAGATCACTATATCACAAGAAATATAAGCAATGAATAAGTGTGTGAGTGTGCTTATGGATGACTCCTTGAGGTGTATTTATACTTGTGCTAGTTAAATCCTTTCCCTAATTTAGGGATTCTAGGGTTTTCTTGTTTCAACAACTTTAACTATTTGACCAAGACTTATAACAAACTAGGGGCTTCTTGTCCACTCTTCGTGGCTTCCAACTTTACAAGGCCATATCTCCTTAACTGTGAAGAACCACGTGGCATTAAACATATCACTGGAAACAACACGATGAGTACTATCCATCTATGAGTGGTTTACCTTCATTTATTCCATCCTTCATGACCAAATTCCATGATCAAATACTAGATACTTAACCATACTTAGGGATTTCTTGTAGACTTCTTCAAAACACCATTTGCTATGAAAAGAGGGACAAACATGAAGTTGTGATTATATATGCCATCATAAACATTGACAATTGTTTTAGTTGTCTCCTCTTTATGATAAAAATTATACATTTCAATCAACTTTGCATTTAAGACATTCTTTGTACTATATGGTCAACATAGTCACAAGGTACATTGTATTGGAAAGAAGGAAGATGCCCAAATGAAACGTTGAAATAAAAAACAAAATGAC
The DNA here is from genome assembly GCA_010110895.2 of Picea sitchensis. Classification (NCBI taxonomy): domain Eukaryota; kingdom Viridiplantae; phylum Streptophyta; class Pinopsida; order Pinales; family Pinaceae; genus Picea; species Picea sitchensis. The sequence goes on from SNQJ01S0028789.1 coordinate 83,204, forward strand.
AAGAGGAAGACCAAAAAAAGTAGCAAGGAAGAGAGAATGACCACACAAGGGACTAGAGTTTGGTAAGAATATAGAATTTTTTTTGAATAAGGAGAAGTATTGGTCACCACTTAATTTTTTTGAGATGACTTGGGAGCCAAAATTGGCAAGACCTCCCCTGCACAAGAAATAAGTGAGGAGACCAAACAAATTTAGAGTTTCCCACCTTCCTTAACATGAGTGGCATAGTGAAAAATTAAATTACATCCTTCCACATACCAAAAACCTAGTGTTGCCAAGACAAGTTGCAAGGTAAGAAGGAAGATGCCTAAACTAAATGTTGGGAAAAGAACAAAAAAATTGGAAAGAAAAATATTGAAGCAAGTTGAAGCAAGGAAGAGGGAACAAACATACAAGGTAGAGTTTGGTAAGAAGACAAAAATATTTTCAGATAAGGAGAAGCATTGGTCACCACTTAACTTTTCTAAGACGATTTGGGAATAAAAATTGGCAAGCCCTCCCACACAAAAGAAATAAGTGAGGAGACCGAAAGAATTTGGGGTTTCCCACCTTCCTTGACATGATTGACATAGAGAAAATGAAATTCCATCCTTCCACATACCAAAAACTTGGGGTTGCCCAGATAAGTCACAAGGCAAGAACGTATATTCATTAATGAAACGTTGGGAGAAGATCAAGAAAAACGGGAAGGATAAGATCAAGGAAATCGACAATGAAGAGGGAATGACCATACAAGAGGGATTTTGGTAAGAATGTATAAATATTGTTGAATAAGGATAAGTATTGGTCAGGTCATTGTTTTTTGGCTGATCTCGTTGCCAGCAGTGCTTCTCTCATCGGTTCAGGCTCAATGGAGGTGTCTCCCGCTTTGAAGGTCTGAAGGTCGCGACCCCCTTCTTCGGTGGCCCTGATGCGAATCTGAGTGTTGACCCTGTGCATACAAAGCCGCGAATCGACACCTTCAGAGTGTTCCTGCGTGGCCTGAGTTTTGCATGTGTGTTGGGCAGTGGTCTGGGCTTGCTGCTGCGACTTGTCTTCTTATTGCTGGAGGTCGGCTATGATGGCCCCAGATCCGATTGCCAAGAGGGGCAAAGACCCTCTGGAAGCATTCAAAGCGTTAGTCCGCTCGGTAGGACCCAAATCCAAGCCTTCTCTCTCATCTAAGTTTGTTAAGAAGTTGGAGGAGATCCCTTCTCTGGAGCTATCTCCAGAGCAGCCCTGCACTCTTGCCCTCCTTCTAGCAAAAAAGGCCCTCATCGAAAAGTTTGCGGGGTTATGGCCTAGCCCTAAAACGGTGGAGGCATGGATGGATGATCGTTGGAAATTGCTGAAAAAGGGAAAAGTTTCTCTGTTCGCAGTAGGCAGGGTTTTTTTTGTCTTCAGTTTCTTGAGCAAAGAGGACTGTGATCTAGTTTTCAGATCTGGACCCTATTTCATGGGGTCGAGAGGACTGTTCTTAGCCCCCTGGACCCTTGAATTCAATCCCGAAGCCGAGATCACCGCAACCCCTGTTTGGGTTAGGCTGCCTCACCTTCCCTTGCATCTCTGGGGGACAAATTCTCTGGAGGACATAGGATATACGCTTGGACGTTTCCTGGACAACGCGGAGCCAAAAAGGGACCAGTTTACCTGCGCTCGCATTTGTGTTGAGGTTAACCTCGAGAAATGTCTTCCAGAAGCAATTAAACTCTCCCTGGGGGAATGGTGCCATATCCAAGAGCTGGACTACGAGCAGATTCCTTTTAAGTGCCTCCGGTGCCATGCTTACGGTCACTTCGCAAGAAACTGCCCCAAAGCCACTGAGGAACCGGGACCAGTCAAAGCAAATGATTTTCAGCCCGTATCTAACCGACGAAGGCAGTCAAGGTGAAAGGACCCACTAGCCCAGGCCCTGAAGGCCACTTATTCAGCAGAGGCAACTCTAGAAAATAAAAACAGTTTTGATGCGCTAAAGGAAGATGAAGGCCTAGAACTAGAACCAACAACAGTCAAGGAAGATCCTCCAGCAGACGAAAGCCTTCCGGAATCCACCCCCCCAGCTTTAGTAGCAGCGAGAGAAATTCGGGCTTCATATCCGGAACCCTCTGCCCATGCAGGTCTGGTTGTTACACTCCCCTCTAGTGGCTCTGGGGGAACTTCTGAACCTGAAGACAATTCAGTCCCGTCTCCACCCCTTACCCGAGGACGAAGGACCAACAAAGCGCACAGAGAAAAGGAGGCGACCTCCAACATTTCTTTAGGCTCTCAGAAAAAGATGGACCCCTACATTAAGGGGAAAATTTCAGCCCCCTCAGTATAATGCTTTGCTTCTGTCTTTTTCTATGCTCACAGTTTGTGAGAATTTACTCATGTACTCATTCTTTTTCATATTGTCAAATTAGCTCAAGGAGCAGAGGGGATTGGTCTCCCAAGACATTCACAAGAAGGTTGGCAGCACTGTTAGAGGTCACCAACCTTCTTCAGATTTGTAACTTTTTGATTCTGGCTGGCCAGAATGCCGCTTAATGCAACATAACCGTTTTTGTCAAAAAAAAAGGATAAGTATTGGTCACCACTTATATTTTTTTAGATGACTTGGGAGACCAAATTGGCAATCCCACCCACACACAAGAAATAAGTGAGGTGAAATCAATTGGGGGTTTCTCACATTCTTTGACATGAGTGGCATGGATGAAATGATCAAATGTCATCCTTTGGTGTGCCAAAAATTTGGGATTTCCAAGATAATTTGCAAGGCAAGAAGACAAATGTCCAAAAGAAAGATTAGGTGAAGAATAAGAAAAACCGCAAGAAGAAGTCTAGCGAGCATAAAGGAAGAGGGAATGACCACACAGGGGATATTTTGATAAGAAGACAAAAATATTATCAATAAGAATAACTATTGGTCACCACTTAAATTTTATAAGATGACTTGGAAGCCAAAATTAACAATCCCACCTGTGCACAGGAAGTGGCAAGAGGAAGATTGAAGCAAGTAGTAAGGAAAAGGGAATAGTTTAATGTCATTCACTTGGGGTTTCTTAGTGTGCACATAATAAAGTGAAGTATCTAGATAATGTTTTAAGAAACCATATGAAGATTTGTGATTTCATATATATATTGACATAACAATTGATATTCCCCTCACATGACCATCGACATGCCCTCCGTCTATTTCCATATGAAACCAAAAATTGTTGGTAATCTTAGGTGTAATTGCAAGGAAAATAGATCGTTACAAATTATATCAAGTTATGAGAACCACCGCCATTTTTCTTCTTATTCTTTGTGGTTTTCTTAACATGTTGGTGTAAGATATTTTTAAGTTAAATGCCTCAAGGATTTTTTTGTGGTAGTTGCATTTTACACTAGTAATGGCTTTCATCCTTTATTTTAGAAAGATATAAAAATGTTATTAGATAAAAAAATATATATTGTTGACAAAAAATGTAATTAAAAAATGTTAATACATATATATGGTGTTACATATATATTACATAAAATAAAACATATAAACTAAACCAATGCCTACATATTTGCACTATCATTGCATACGAAAAATCCTCTTGATCCATCCATCCTCACATGAGAGACCACAGATGGTGACAGTCTCCACAGAGATATACAAGAGACTAGACCCATTGATCAGAGCCCACAAACTAACAACGAAAAAGTAGGAGTAGGACTTAGGACCCACCCCACCCATTGAACGATACAAAAGAGGATATTGAAGGAGTATGAGTCAACTAATGACTCATAAACAAGTAACACAATCATTTATAACTTATTCCTCTTTAAATTTATCTCTAATAGGTCCTCTATTCTATTATTTTATGTGCCCTAGGCTTCATTAAACTAATTCATTTTCCCCTATTTTGCATAACCTGGTTTAGGGTTTCCATGATGCTTTGTATTTTTCTTCTACAATGTGTTGTATGCTAAGGATGTGAACTTTGATAACAAATACTACGTATTCTCTAGTTTGTGGATCCTAGGAAAAAAATTTATTTGCATTGAAATTGAATCCTAAGGGTCCATAAAGTGGTTAAGCATGAGGCCAACCAGAAGTTCCACGTTTTCATGCAGAGGTTCACATAATCTCAAACCCATCATGTTTGTCTCTATAAATATTCCATACTACTCCCCTAGAGTCCCAAGAGGCTAATGACCAAACTATATTCGATAAAAATAAGTGATTATGTTGTTGGGTCAGAAGGAATGGTGATATTGGAGAGACACAAAAAATTTCTGAAATTAAGGTTCTCAATGCACAACACATGATCACAAATATGTTTATGATATGCATTATCGAGGCACTATTAAACACTGCATTTGCATGGAGGGAGATACATACTATTGTAAACCTCAAAATTTCTATATGGGACTTGGCTCTTTGTTGTCCATTTATAGATCAAATGTTTTTTAAGCATTTCATATAGTTGTATACTGAACTTCTTAAAACTCAATCTTAGGGATATACCATCTCCAAGTTACAAAAAAAACTTCCTTGTCCTTATCCCACAACTAAATATCACTAAATGTTGTATACACGAGTTTATAAAGACCATAGAAACATATTTAGATGATAAACATAATCTTCTATAGGGTACATGGCCTATTTGTATAGATACCAAATCACCATTACTACTCAAACTTTAACAACAAATTTGGGGCAATAGGTCTGGAAGGTTGCTGAGGAATAGAGATGGTGTGGTGTCATTGAGACATTTAATATTAGGTATAACCACAAGATCTCTAGCTGGTTGAAATATTACGTGTGTCTCATCACGCCAAGCATTAGAGGAATTCAAAAATGAGGAAAATATTGAAACTAATATGTGCACATATAACTGTTAAATAGTTAAAGTTGTTTTAGACAACTTATTTGTGCAATTTGGAAATATTAAAGTGCAGTGGATGAAAGAGAATACAAGTTATGATAACGTTTAAATTTTCAAAGATCTAACCTTACTTGGTAAGTTTGAAATGATCCAATCTTTGATTGTTTATTATTTATTTATTTGTGAAACAAAAATAGATAAAGGGATTATGTGACATTGACCATCAAAATTGTAATTTAAAAACACATCTATATATAGATAAACATTAAAAATTTATCGCATACATACATTACAAGAGAGAAAGTGAATCTAGGATTCAAATTTATACATTTTAGTCTTAAGAAAATCATTCTACCCTATATTTGGGAACCAAAGACACATATCCTTTTCTATTGTTAGTAGGTTTTAACCTTGATATATATTTTAAAATTGGCCTCACCATTTTTCTTCTTTTTATCTAGGGTTCAAATTTGTCTATTCTAGTATGAAGAAAATCATTCTACCAAACATATGGAACCAAAGACACATATCATTTTCATATAGAACCAAAGGCACATATCATTTTCTATTGTTATTAGGTTTTAACATTGTTATAGATTTCAACATTGACCCTACCAATTTTTTTTTTATAGGTTGCCTTTATTATGTTAAACATTTATTAGAATGTTTGTTTATAGGTTGTCTTTATTATGTTAAACATTTATTACAATGTTTGGAACAAACATAAGTCAATCATTGTAACCAAATGAAAGGGGATGTTGAATTATATCCCAGAAAAAGAATTATTAATTGCAAAATGAATACTTGTATCATCATAAGATAAAAACATTAATTACAATGTTTGGAACAAACATAAGTCAATCATTGTAATCAAAGGAAAAGGGTGTTGAATTATATCCCATAAAGAGAATTATTAATTGCAAAATGAATACTTGTATCATCATAAGATGTAAATGCATTAGCAGTAATACTTGTTATAATTTTGTAAGACAATTTGAAAATTTTATTTTTAAATAAAATTCAACCTTTGCAACTTAAAATGTGATAGGAAACATTCCACATCAACCCAAGCTAATGTTACAAAAATATTAAACTCAAACTAATCTTACAAAAATATTAAGAAAATATTAAAGGAATGACATTTTAGCCTTTTGAATATTGATAAAATGAAAATCCCTCGAAAGATCGTAATGATGAGAAGTGAAACACTAGAACGTACCAAAATGACCTCAAAGTCAAGTTAGATCAAGATCCAATAGAGAAGGATTAGATTTAATATGTACTAGGATGACCAAGTCATCTTCTATAACTTTAGTTAGTCTATTTGGCAAATAATGAATATATAATACCTTCATAAGTGATCATTTTAACAACAAAATTTTAATCTATAAGTATATTAATATTTTTTTTGTTTTCTTTTGGAAATACTTCATATATTACTTTACAGAGTAAATAAGTGATATAAATATTTAAAGTAATCACAACATATCGATAAAAAGGATATCAAGAAAAGCATGGCCTATATAAACTCAAATTATTAAAACATATGATACTTTTAAACCACACCAAACTTCCTACTCGAACATTAAACATTAATTACATTCCCATCTTTCTGACAAGGGGTTTGTCAATTATTATTAAATTCTACTTATTCATCCACTTGAATAAGACAAACTTAGGGTTTCAAATGCAATTGAAAATATGTCATATTTATTCTAGCATAAGTTTACCTACTAAAAGAGATCAAAGGATAGACTACAATTCCACCATAAGTTACAATATGCACTATGATAAAAATGTAGCCATGTATTTACATGGAAAAATATCAACTTGTTGTAGTGACTTAGACCAAAACGTTGGCATTGCATTTTACTATTTTTTCTTCCAAATTGTGAAATTGGTATGTGTTTCTTTGTCAGAACAACCATTGTCCAACTAAGATAATACACCTTACATTGTTAGCTAAATACTTGATTATGGTTGTACTCTATACATTTTTATCCATGTCCGTGTATAAGCTACTATCCAACTAAGATAATACACTTTACATTATTAGCTAAATCCTTGATTATCGTGTACATTTTTATCCATGTCCTTTTAGAAGGTTGCTAACATGATTATGTATTAATGAGTCATTTACCATTGACATTATGATTTTTCATGTAGCTATTATTTTTAATGAAAGCATATTATTATCATCATCATCCATAAGGCCTTAGGATAATGTGTTACGTCCATAAGGCCTTAGGATAATGTGTTACGTTGGCATGAATCCTAGACATGGCCAATCATGGAAAGGTCCATGATGGTCACATGTATACCTAGCTAGTAAAAATATACATGGTTTATATTACAATGTTTATTGACTAGGGTTTTATTTAAAATATATATATTTAATATTTATTACCCATGCTTTAGAAGACATAGGTAATAGGAAATTCCAACTATGTTAAAGGCAGTGGTTGTGCTCAATGTTTATAACATTATTTGTTATCACTCCATGTAAGTACTAAGGATATCATGGAATTAGAATAGTTAATTATGTATATGTGCCTATATTCTAAGGATATCATGGAATTAAAATAGTTAATTATGTATATGTGCCTATATTCTAAGGGGATTCATATGCAATATAACAAACTTAGCTTTTTCATATAGTGATTATTGTGATCAAATTATCATGGAATTAAAATAGTTAATTATGTATATGTGCCTATACTTTAAGGGGATTCACATGCAATATAACAAACTTAGCTTTTTCATATAGTGGTTATTGTGATCAAATTATATAATAGGCTATTCAACACATATGTATGCATCTCTCTTTACTAATCATGTGGGTTTTCACAAAAATTATAAGAATATCTCCTCCAAATTAGAAGAAAATGAAGTTTGGTATGGAGTAGTTGATGATAGAATGCGATACTTTTGAATTTAATACGATGAAAATTATTCCTTGTTCTAGATTTTTGTAGCCTAATGTCATCCTTAAACAAAACTTGGAAGAGGTACCTATGGAATTTATCACAAGTTTATTATTGAGTAGAGATAATTATGCTATCTTTGTGGTAGTTGATCATTTAACTAAGTATGATCATTGAATCCCTTTGAATACCAAATTAATAGGTTTTGGTATTGCCAATTTATTCTTTAGGAATGTCTATAAGCTTCATAGAATCCCTCATTGCATCCTTAGTGATAAGGATCTCAATCTTGTATGTTACATATAATAAGAAATTTTCAAGTTAGGAGTTAACTTCAACATGAATACAATTCTCCATAACTTAAGGACTAGGCCATCCAAATTATTAAAGTCCCTTCAACAAACAACACTTTAAAAGAAATATATAACATCATTAATATATAAAAGACAACCTTCTAAAATAGAAAATAGGATTATACAACATGCTCACTAGTATTATTCAAAATGGATATATTTCTTTTGTATGATAACAAACTTACAAGGATATAAATATTCAACGATATACTATGCATCCAAAGTTTTAACCTTGAGACAAGTGTAATGTCAATGAGCCTGCTAAATGATAATGTGAAATGTTGGTTTAAGTAAGTGACACAATATGGGATGTCAATCAGAAAGTGATCAATGGTACTCCAAACAAAACAATGAATGAATGTCAAACTATTGACATTTTCTTTAAATTTGTAGAAACATTTCATGTCTAATCACGTTCTTTATTGTCAAATTCTGGTCTTTTACTTCAATTGATTTTTCTCATTGGATCTCATCTATCAGATCTATATTTCAAGAGTGAGGCTAGTTCAGGAGGAATAAGGGAAATTGATATGTCGACTAGATGTAATAGGGTGATATCAACTAAAGTGAAAAGATCATAAGAAAATTTCGTAAATGCATAAATGTTTTTTGCTAAAAGAGGTACAAGTTCTTATGACGATGAGACAAAAGATGAGATCAAGGTTCCCTCGAGGTAAAAGAATCTAGTGACAAGGTGGGAATCCAAGCAACTTCCTTCATTGGACATTGACTTTTGTGTCAACGAGAGGATTTGTCACATCGCTCCATCGTCTATACATGGTCTTAGATTATTTTCCATGGACGACATAAAGGTCAAATATGGCAACATAACTAAATTGATGGAGTAGGTTGGACCATGTTACAATTATGGAGATTGGATGATGCTAACTCAATATATATGAAGTATGCGAAGATATGAAATTTTTACAAATTATATACTACTAAAAAGCATTAAAAAAAATAAAGGAGTGACTATGTATATTGATGGAAGGCCAAACTATTTGAGAAATATTGCAGATTTTATAAACAATGCATAACCCAAGGAAACAAAAAATCCACCCAATTGCATATTTAATGGGAATGATGGAAATCCGGTAGTCGAATGTGCAATAAGAAAAATATATACAAGGGGAGGGTTTGTTGATAAATTACGATTTGAATTGAATAGCTATAGGCGTTGCTATCATAGGGGTACTTATGTTTTATAGTTTACATATCTAATTAAATATTGTCTCTATTTTGTTATCTTGAAGATTAATTTAAATATCCCACACTTCTTATAATGTAATTATCATTCCTCTGAATATTGTGGTAGGGTGATCACA
>SNQJ01S0028789.1:92635-104138 GCA_010110895.2 Picea sitchensis
AGGTCAGTACTAGAAATCTTTTCACCAATATCTCCTAGCTTATCTTTCAAATATTTGATTCTAGAAAGAAAGTTACTGATATTTTCATTCTCCTCCATCTTAATTGAAAGAAGCTTACTCTTCAAAAATAATACACAGTTTGTTTTCATCATCTCATACAAACCTTTAAGTGTCTCCCAAGTTTCATGGGATGTTTTGAATTCCCTAATGTGTGGGATGATATTGTCCTTGATAGACATCCTCAATAGCACCTTCTCTTTAGTCTCTCATCCCTCCCAATCTTGAACTGAGGATGCTGGGGCTACTAGTTTTTCTTCATCTCCACATGCAATCGACCAAAAATTGTATCCTTCCATCAACGTCTTCAACTTAAACTTCCAATTGACATAATTTTCCCCATCTAACTTATTTGATTCATTTATATATGAATCTGCAATGATATTTGTCATCTTTAAAAAAACACTAAAATCACTTTAAAATGATCTAGGCCTTTTAGAACCCAATGTAGAAACTCTATACCAATCAATAATTAAAATTGTGACCCCAATCACAATATCATCTCATCTTCACAAGATAAACATGTTGAACCCTCACAAATAAACACACCTTTTAGATTAGCACGCTACCACCATTATATTCTTCAATAAATGATATGTTAAAATTAACTTTCCATTCACTTAAATCCAACACCAAAATTACCACCACCATAAAACAAAATTACTTTTATTTTCTTACTTCTTCCAAAATTACCACAACCATAAAAGACAAATTCAACTTCTACTCAAATCAAACCAAAGCAACTAGGCCATAAAAAAAGACAATATGCATATGGATCCTTTACCATGCAGAATTTCAGTACCATATAACTCCTCTATGGATTAGTGTGCATCCCTGAGCCAACAATTCCTTATGGAAATCTTCCTTCGTGCAACAGGAGATGAAATACCAAACAACCGCCTAATTTTTTTTTCACGGCTCACCACATAATTTCTTCACACATCCACGGCTTCTTTCTCAACTCAACAAGTATGAAGGTCGCTTAACCTCCTCAACGCACAGTGGAGAAGTAAACTTTGTCTCACGGAAAACAATAGTGACGGCTATCAACACTCTTTTGGCTCTTACGACCTTCACAACTATCATACCTCACATCTCTCTAACACAGGTCAGCACACCTCATAGTGCTCTCAATTCTCAGGCCTCTCTAGCTTACATGACCCTCACAACTCTCTTGGCTCTGATACCATATCAGAGAACTCACACACACAAAGAGACACGAAGAACATACAAAATAGCTTATCTATTGCATTACAAGCATGAGTATTTATACAGTGGTGGGATAAGCTCCATCGTTGATTAGTTTCAAGATCAATAGCCAGAATTGCTTCTTCCAGATGTTTCTGGTTCTTTCAAGAGTTTACCGAAGTCGGTGCAGTTGGTGCATTTATTGCAGGCTTATCTCTATCAACTATTGGACTGGTTGTTTAATTAATTTCTAACAAAAAGCAGGCGTCCAATCGATGAAGGACCACAGGGAATAAGGCACAGGTAATTAAGAACTTATCAGGACAGTTCTGGAAACGCTACAAGAAATCAAATATATATATATATATATATATATATATAGTTAAAATATATTTATAATCAAAACTAAAATGGACCCCTTCTTTTTTCAGGCTACAGGAATAAAAATATATATATAATCAAACTAAAATGGACCCCCCCTTTTTCTCCGCGCTACAGGAAATAAAAAAACAAGTAATAAAAAGCTATACACAAATAAAACTATTCAGTGCGAAGCCTTTCAGAAAATAAAAATCAGTAGCAAAAACTCTTCTAGGAAATTCCATGTGCAAAATAGATAATAAATTGCACATAGATAAAACTCTCTTGGGTGAATCATGAGGCAGTACAAAGAAAATAAATCAGAGTGACGATTGCTCATCAATGAAGCGCACGATATCATGCTATTGGTTTTACTCATTAACCGGAAGTCTTGCGGCGACAGAATTACTATTATATTACATGCAATGAAGGTGTCATTAACAAGCACCCGTGGAAAAAGTCATGCAAATCCATACATAACAAAATCTTATTAAACAATACTTTACTAGCGCTCAGTGTCGTGGCAACAGACTATGAGAACGATCTACAACTGGATCCTAGGATTACACCCTTAACACAACCATAATACACATACAAAAACAAGCGAATGTTGAACTAAATATCATGCAAGTATAATTTCAATCTCAATACAATAACATTTTTACTTGGATTACCGCGACCATCGACAGTGAATCCAAAGTGGTTGTCCCATGCTTGTGTTCCATCCATCTCCTGCTCGCTAACCGCTGAGACCTCACCAGTACCTCCCAACCAACGCTAGGGGTACTCTTCTCCCCTTGAGCCACAAAGGGGCGACACACACAAACTAGAGGAAGATAGTTTCCAGCTCGCCTCGCAAGGTTGATATACCACTCTCTAATCGAGTTGGGCATCCCAAGTCCCACAAGGAAAATTAGTCAAGAAAAATATCGACAGTGTAACCTTACACCTACCAGTCGTGATTCATACTCATCCTCTGCCATCCTTTTTATAGAGTTTCCTTAGTTATTAATTTCTCAAACCATCATTAAATTATTTTTATTAAATTTAATTAGGATAAACCTCCCCCCTACACATATCACCCAATCCCTTAGTTGCACCAGAAATTAATTAATTAATTATTCAATTTTTCTTATTTCCCTCACCCACCTAAAATCGTTCCTAAAAACGCTCCTTGGTGTCCCTTTATTCCCTTACATTTCTTAAATCATTGATGCCTTAATTAATGCCTAGTTGAGTTTACAAATAGAAAGTTCCAAGGGATAGATTCCCTACTAAGTTAGACATTCCCCTTTTTCTTTAAGTTTCCCCTTTTTCTTTAAGTTCCCCTTTTTATCTAAGCTCAGAATTAGCAAGTTTAGACATAAACAACAATTTACCCTTTTAATAATTTAATCCTTCATTAAAATTTCACTTTAATTATTAATGTTTGAATTTTCCTTACCCCCTTCTTGTCACATGTTCATTTAGTTTTTTTTTGTTCAATGTTCTACATAGACCTAGGTTTTAAATTCACTAGGCTTGGCGACAATTTTTAAGGGAAAAAATATTAGTTATTAAACTTTACTCATACCATCATTCATTTTCAGGTCGACCAGGTCCTAAGAAGACATAGTTTTCTAGGTACTAGGTTTATTAACTTGCCAGAGTTAAAATCGCTATGTGCCCTTCAAGACACACTACGTGCTCTAAGGGTGCCACTCGTCTTTTGACTGATTTTGGTAGACGTCAAACCCTTGGAGTCAATACTCCGTCAGGTGACCTTGTTGGAGACTAAGGGCCTCTAAGGAATAAGGACCTTGCCTTATTGCATGCCCCTTAGAATCATCGTGAGCGACTGTCACGGTTTTCCCTCATGGCATCATGGATCTCTCGAACTAGGTAATTGTTAACCTATAGTTTGAGCCACGACGGGAGTGCTAATAGGTTGTGGCAGGGTTGTTGCCACACCTCTCCCTCAATATATTTAGTTGTCATTCATGACCCCTTTACTCCTAATGTGAGTCTGGTTAGCAAGTTATCATCAGTCATCTTCTCCCTGACTCGATCCAGAGTCCAAGGAGATCCATCGATGCCATCGACATCCTCAAACGTCCAGAGTCTTGCACACTCAGGCAAACTAGTCAATAGCACATGTTGATATAAATATCATAAAGTAATGTATCATCAAATACACGAACATCATAATGCTCCATAATCGAATCAGTCAATCATATATTGAACCGGATCACTTGCACACAAGTGTCCACAATAATAAGTTGCATCGGGTGTGCGCAAGAGCGTGATGTTACATTTGAAGAATCTTTGAATCTACTAAAAGTTTTGACTATGTCAAATATTGCACTTTTGTTGTAGAGCTAAAAATATTCAACATAATCAATTAAATATATCATATACCTTTCTCCACTTGGTGGCATCTTTTATTCTTCTCCCTTGCATCTTCTAGTCCCTCTTGAGAATCGTTGAAGGATTCTCATATCTAGGGATATCTTGCAAACTAACCCTATATGTGTCCCTCACATATTTCAAATATTTACCAATTGAAGAGATTACTTTACCTTTGTTAAATGTATATTGACCAAAGAGGCCAACCAAGTAGTTCATAAGTTCATTCTTCAAATTAGTAGGTTGACTATTAAAGCTTGTATAAACTTAAGGCCAAGAAATATATAGTAGCTTCTCATTCAAGTGCTTCTAGAACATATAATTTCCTACTTAACCATATTATCATTAAAATAAAATAAACATAAAAAATATGTTTCTATCACATAATGGGAAATGATTAACACATCATTATTACTAGGGAATTTTGGCATCTTGAACAGGACAAAGTCGTCATCCACCAAAAACTCAACGACAATATCTCAGTGCTATGAACATGTGTTGATCTAGGAAAACAACTAGACAAACCAATAGTGTGGACATATCTACCAACATGTGTATGGTTTCATGTGCCATGAGAAAGTGTGTAAGGTGCCCCTCCAAAAGTAGGGGGACGAGAGGTCACAGACGAAGTAGGAGTGGCGAAGGTACAAGTCAAGGATGGGTTGTGACCATTAGGAGTGACAGAGGTATCATTCAAGGGAATGTGACAACTAGATGAAGATGCAAATAATCTTCTAGGTATGTGACTAGTGGTTGGATGAGATGGTATAGGTGTGTAACCATTGCCAACACCAACAACATGAGTAGGCTCATGTGCTAGTCTCAAAAACCATGCAAAAAAAACATTTTTTGGTCAACTATAAGAGTAATAAACCAAAATAAAAAAAATGAAAAGGATAAATTAATCAATTACAATGTTGGTGCATACTTCATATTGTTTGATATCTTCCATCAATTCATTGTGCCTATGCATAATCTCTTTGACTTGTCACATTTAAACGATGCAATAAATTCTTTGTTGGCTCTTATGAGTTTTTTAATAGTGGAAAATGGGTTGGCCTCATAATACAATTTGTCATCATCACTTGCATCATTAAGATTAGGGGTGTATGTCTACAAATAAACAACAGGTAAATTTAATTATAACATTAATAATAATAAAATATAAAAATTAATGAGCACACAAATATTAAATAGATCTGAGATATTACAACATCTACTAGTTGCAAGGGTTACTTCATGTGATCACCCTACCACAATATTCAGAGGAATGATAATTACATTATAAGAAGTGTGGGATATTTAAATTAATCTTCAAGATAACAAAATAGAGACAATATTTAATTAGATATGTAAACTATAAAACATAAGTACCCCTATGATAGCAACGCCTATAGCTATTCAATTCAAATCGTAATTTATCAACAAACCCTCCCCTTGTATATATTTTTCTTATTGCACATTCGACTACCGGATTTCCATCATTCCCATTAAATATGCAATTGGGTGGATTTTTTGTTTCCTTGGGTTATGCATTGTTTATAAAATCTGCAATATTTCTCAAATAGTTTGGCCTTCCATCAATATACATAGTCACTCCTTTATTTTTTTTAATGCTTTTTAGTAGTATATAATTTGTAAAAATTTCATATCTTCGCATACTTCATATATATTGAGTTAGCATCATCCAATCTCCATAATTGTAACATGGTCCAACCTACTCCATCAATTTAGTTATGTTGCCATATTTGACCTTTATGTCGTCCATGGAAAATAATCTAAGACCATGTATAGACGATGGAGCGATGTGACAAATCCTCTCGTTGACACAAAAGTCAATGTCCAATGAAGGAAGTTGCTTGGATTCCCACCTTGTCACTAGATTCTTTTACCTCGAGGGAACCTTGATCTCATCTTTTGTCTCATCGTCATAAGAACTTGTACCTCTTTTAGCAAAAAACATTTATGCATTTACGAAATTTTCTTATGATCTTTTCACTTTAGTTGATATCACCCTATTACATCTAGTCGACATATCAATTTCCCTTATTCCTCCTGAACTAGCCTCACTCTTGAAATATAGATCTGATAGATGAGATCCAATGAGAAAAATCAATTGAAGTAAAAGACCAGAATTTGACAATAAAGAACGTGATTAGACATGAAATGTTTCTACAAATTTAAAGAAAATGTCAATAGTTTGACATTCATTCATTGTTTTGTTTGGAGTACCATTGATCACTTTCTGATTGACATCCCATATTGTGTCACTTACTTAAACCAACATTTCACATTATCATTTAGCAGGCTCATTGACATTACACTTGTCTCAAGGTTAAAACTTTGGATGCATAGTATATCGTTGAATATTTATATCCTTGTAAGTTTGTTATCATACAAAAGAAATATATCCATTTTGAATAATACTAGTGAGCATGTTGTATAATCCTATTTTCTATTTTAGAAGGTTGTCTTTTATATATTAATGATGTTATATATTTCTTTTAAAGTGTTGTTTGTTGAAGGGACTTTAATAATTTGGATGGCCTAGTCCTTAAGTTATGGAGAATTGTATTCATGTTGAAGTTAACTCCTAACTTGAAAATTTCTTATTATATGTAACATACAAGATTGAGATCCTTATCACTAAGGATGCAATGAGGGATTCTATGAAGCTTATAGACATTCCTAAAGAATAAATTGGCAATACCAAAACCTATTAATTTGGTATTCAAAGGGATTCAATGATCATACTTAGTTAAATGATCAACTACCACAAAGATAGCATAATTATCTCTACTCAATAATAAACTTGTGATAAATTCCATAGGTACCTCTTCCAAGTTTTGTTTAAGGATGACATTAGGCTACAAAAATCTAGAACAAGGAATAATTTTCATCGTATTAAATTCAAAAGTATCGCATTCTATCATCAACTACTCCATACCAAACTTCATTTTCTTCTAATTTGGAGGAGATATTCTTATAATTTTTGTGAAAACCCACATGATTAGTAAAGAGAGATGCATACATATGTGTTGAATAGCCTATTATATAATTTGATCACAATAACCACTATATGAAAAAGCTAAGTTTGTTATATTGCATGTGAATCCCCTTAAAGTATAGGCACATATACATAATTAACTATTTTAATTCCATGATAATTTGATCACAATAATCACTATATGAAAAAGCTAAGTTTGTTATATTGCATATGAATCCCCTTAGAATATAGGCACATATACATAATTAACTATTTTAATTCCATGATATCCTTAGAATATAGGCACATATACATAATTAACTATTCTAATTCCATGATATCCTTAGTACTTACATGGAGTGATAACAAATAATGTTATAAACATTGAGCACAACCACTGCCTTTAACATAGTTGGAATTTCCTATTACCTATGTCTTCTAAAGCATGGGTAATAAATATTAAATATATATATTTTAAATAAAACCCTAGTCAATAAACATTGTAATATAAACCATGTATATTTTTACTAGCTAGGTATACATGTGACCATCATGGACCTTTCCATGATTGGCCATGTCTAGGATTCATGCCAACGTAACACATTATCCTAAGGCCTTATGGACGTAACACATTATCCTAAGGCCTTATGGATGATGATGATAATAATATGCTTTCATTAAAAATAATAGCTACATGAAAAATCATAATGTCAATGGTAAATGACTCATTAATACATAATCATGTTAGCAACCTTCTAAAAGGACATGGATAAAAATGTACACGATAATCAAGGATTTAGCTAATAATGTAAAGTGTATTATCTTAGTTGGATAGTAGCTTATACACGGACATGGATAAAAATGTATAGAGTACAACCATAATCAAGTATTTAGCTAACAATGTAAGGTGTATTATCTTAGTTGGACAATGGTTGTTCTGACAAAGAAACACATACCAATTTCACAATTTGGAAGAAAAAATAGTAAAATGCAATGCCAACGTTTTGGTCTAAGTCACTACAACAAGTTGATATTTTTCCATGTAAATACATGGCTACATTTTTATCATAGTGCATATTGTAACTTATGGTGGAATTGTAGTCTATCCTTTGATCTCTTTTAGTAGGTAAACTTATGCTAGAATAAATATGACATATTTTCAATTGCATTTGAAACCCTAAGTTTGTCTTATTCAAGTGGATGAATAAGTAGAATTTAATAATAATTGACAAACCCCTTGTCAGAAAGATGGGAATGTAATTAATGTTTAATGTTCGAGTAGGAAGTTTGGTGTGGTTTAAAAGTATCATATGTTTTAATAATTTGAGTTTATATAGGCCATGCTTTTCTTGATATCCTTTTTATCGATATGTTGTGATTACTTTAAATATTTATATCACTTATTTACTCTGTAAAGTAATATATGAAGTATTTCCAAAAGAAAACAAAAAAAATATTAATATACTTATAGATTAAAATTTTGTTGTTAAAATGATCACTTATGAAGGTATTATATATTCATTATTTGCCAAATAGACTAACTAAAGTTATAGAAGATGACTTGGTCATCCTAGTACATATTAAATCTAATCCTTCTCTATTGGATCTTGATCTAACTTGACTTTGAGGTCATTTTGGTACGTTCTAGTGTTTCACTTCTCATCATTACGATCTTTCGAGGGATTTTCATTTTATCAATATTCAAAAGGCTAAAATGTCATTCCTTTAATATTTTCTTAATATTTTTGTAAGATTAGTTTGAGTTTAATATTTTTGTAACATTAGCTTGGGTTGATGTGGAATGTTTCCTATCACATTTTAAGTTGCAAAGGTTGAATTTTATTTAAAAATAAAATTTTCAAATTGTCTTACAAAATTATAACAAGTATTACTGCTAATGCATTTACATCTTATGATGATACAAGTATTCATTTTGCAATTAATAATTCTCTTTATGGGATATAATTCAACACCCTTTTCCTTTGATTACAATGATTGACTTATGTTTGTTCCAAACATTGTAATTAATGTTTTTATCTTATGATGATACAAGTATTCATTTTGCAATTAATAATTCTTTTTCTGGGATATAATTCAACATCCCCTTTCATTTGGTTACAATGATTGACTTATGTTTGTTCCAAACATTGTAATAAATGTTTAACATAATAAAGACAACCTATAAACAAACATTCTAATAAATGTTTAACATAATAAAGGCAACCTATAAAAAAAAAATTGGTAGGGTCAATGTTGAAATCTATAACAATGTTAAAACCTAATAACAATAGAAAATGATATGTGCCTTTGGTTCTATATGAAAATGATATGTGTCTTTGGTTCCATATGTTTGGTAGAATGATTTTCTTCATACTAGAATAGACAAATTTGAACCCTAGATAAAAAGAAGAAAAATGGTGAGGCCAATTTTAAAATATATATCAAGGTTAAAACCTACTAACAATAGAAAAGGATATGTGTCTTTGGTTCCCAAATATAGGGTAGAATGATTTTCTTAAGACTAAAATGTATAAATTTGAATCCTAGATTCACTTTCTCTCTTGTAATGTATGTATGCGATAAATTTTTAATGTTTATCTATATATAGATGTGTTTTTAAATTACAATTTTGATGGTCAATGTCACATAATCCCTTTATCTATTTTTGTTTCACAAATAAATAAATAATAAACAATCAAAGATTGGATCATTTCAAACTTACCAAGTAAGGTTAGATCTTTGAAAATTTAAACGTTATCATAACTTGTATTCTCTTTCATCCACTGCACTTTAATATTTCCAAATTGCACAAATAAGTTGTCTAAAACAACTTTAACTATTTAACAGTTATATGTGCACATATTAGTTTCAATATTTTCCTCATTTTTGAATTCCTCTAATGCTTGGCGTGATGAGACACACGTAATATTTCAACCAGCTAGAGATCTTGTGGTTATACCTAATATTAAATGTCTCAATGACACCACACCATCTCTATTCCTCAGCAACCTTCCAGACCTATTGCCCCAAATTTGTTGTTAAAGTTTGAGTAGTAATGGTGATTTGGTATCTATACAAATAGGCCATGTACCCTATAGAAGATTATGTTTATCATCTAAATATGTTTCTATGGTCTTTATAAACTCGTGTATACAACATTTAGTGATATTTAGTTGTGGGATAAGGACAAGGAAGTTTTTTTTGTAACTTGGAGATGGTATATCCCTAAGATTGAGTTTTAAGAAGTTCAGTATACAACTATATGAAATGCTTAAAAAACATTTGATCTATAAATGGACAACAAAGAGCCAAGTCCCATATAGAAATTTTGAGGTTTACAATAGTATGTATCTCCCTCCATGCAAATGCAGTGTTTAATAGTGCCTCGATAATGCATATCATAAACATATTTGTGATCATGTGTTGTGCATTGAGAACCTTAATTTCAGAAATTTTTTGTGTCTCTCCAATATCACCATTCCTTCTGACCCAACAACATAATCACTTATTTTTATCGAATATAGTTTGGTCATTAGCCTCTTGGGACTCTAGGGGAGTAGTATGGAATATTTATAGAGACAAACATGATGGGTTTGAGATTATGTGAACCTCTGCATGAAAACGTGGAACTTCTGGTTGGCCTCATGCTTAACCACTTTATGGACCCTTAGGATTCAATTTCAATGCAAATAAATTTTTTTCCTAGGATCCACAAACTAGAGAATACGTAGTATTTGTTATCAAAGTTCACATCCTTAGCATACAACACATTGTAGAAGAAAAATACAAAGCATCATGGAAACCCTAAACCAGGTTATGCAAAATAGGGGAAAATGAATTAGTTTAATGAAGCCTAGGGCACATAAAATAATAGAATAGAGGACCTATTAGAGATAAATTTAAAGAGGAATAAGTTATAAATGATTGTGTTACTTGTTTATGAGTCATTAGTTGACTCATACTCCTTCAATATCCTCTTTTGTATCGTTCAATGGGTGGGGTGGGTCCTAAGTCCTACTCCTACTTTTTCGTTGTTAGTTTGTGGGCTCTGATCAATGGGTCTAGTCTCTTGTATATCTCTGTGGAGACTGTCACCATCTGTGGTCTCTCATGTGAGGATGGATGGATCAAGAGGATTTTTCGTATGCAATGATAGTGCAAATATGTAGGCATTGGTTTAGTTTATATGTTTTATTTTATGTAATATATATGTAACACCATATATATGTATTAACATTTTTTAATTACATTTTTTGTCAACAATATATATTTTTTTATCTAATAACATTTTTATATCTTTCTAAAATAAAGGATGAAAGCCATTACTAGTGTAAAATGCAACTACCACAAAAAAATCCTTGAGGCATTTAACTTAAAAATATCTTACACCAACATGTTAAGAAAACCACAAAGAATAAGAAGAAAAATGGCGGTGGTTCTCATAACTTGATATAATTTGTAACGATCTATTTTCCTTGCAATTACACCTAAGATTACCAACAATTTTTGGTTTCATATGGAAATAGA
>SNQJ01S0028790.1:11001-60665 GCA_010110895.2 Picea sitchensis
CGCCCAGTGAGAAGTTAGGGCGCGGGTTTCTTGTTTTGAGTGGTTTTTTGAGGAGTTACTCAGCATGGCTTTGGCTAGGAAGAGGCATGAGTTGGCCTGATGCCAGGTAAACCTGTATGGTGCATTTTAGGGTTATAACAGTGTCCAACCATCCTCTCATTGAAACCCTAACTAACTAGATGACATCATGGACTAGAAAGGTGACATCAAGGCCTCCAAAGGTCCTCATCCAAGTGGTTAAGGGTGGCATATCAATGCCTATTCATTCTAGAGTGGCTCCAAAGGAAACTACCTCCTTCCTCAAGGTCAAAATTATGATCAAAATATTTTCCCAAACGTGGGGTCTCTGCATCCATCTTTGGGCTCCAAATCCCTCACGAAGGTTCGAATGAAGTCATCTCCCCATGAATACATGTCCATCCGGAAAGGTCCTACAAAGAAAAATAGGTATGCCCTCCAAGGGTCCATAAGTCACAAGAATCATGCCAAGTAGGCCACGTATAATAATCAAACCACCCGAATACATGAATCAAACGCCCCTTTCCAAACTAAACAAATTCTCAAAGACCTTATACAATTTGTCAAATTTAGGTGTGGGAGGGGTGTCAAGGCATCTTATTGGGCCAATCAATCCCCAAGTCAAAGGTGTTTCCCAAGGGAAACCTATCTAAGCCATGTGTGAGTATGAGGCGGAGTGGGGTGAGACTTTTTGGCATGGGGTTCATGACATACATGGGTTCGTATTGTCTCATTTACGGTGCCTTTGTAGAGGGTGTGTTGCACCTTCGTTTTCAATGCAACCTTTTTCCAAGACCATTTATTTCCATTAATTAATTAAAATCCAAAATAATTGGGTAATATAAGACATGGGAAGAAAAGAGTACCACAACATCACCTATAGGTACACAAAGTGTCATATGCATGGAAAGAAAGGGACACCGCATACGTGTACACACCTCAACAAGTGAGACATCTATATAATGTGAGTTTTCATTTGCAGGTCTTTCAATTATTTTGGGAGAAATGTTTCATTGTTATCAAGACCTCTTGGGCGAGCATCTAGAAGGTTATGATTTGTATTTTATCTTTTTCCAACTATGTTTCCCTCTAGACCTTTAGCCCCTTCTTCCCATGAAATTGGTACAATCCCTTCTTGGATTAGTGCATCCAAAAATCCCAAAAGGCGAGGAAATGAAAGGGAAGAAGTATGGAAAGTACTAATTATGATCGAGAATGGTATGATGAATCTTCAAGGAACCCCCTAGTAGCACCATATTCTTGAGGGTGACCAACTTACTAGGATGGAATGACACCCACCAAGGTTGAATAAGGAAACGAGTATAATTTCCAAGAAAACATTTTGTAATCAATAAATAATTATTTTCAACATATTCAAATGCTTCAATTATTAGGGTGACACTTGTTAGAAAAGTAGGTGTGTTCATTTCACCATAGACAATATCTCAATATTGTCACCCAACCATAGGCATAAATGCCACCCCCGAGCACCTTAACCTTGATAGAGAGAATAATTCTGGAAGAAAACCCTAGAACCAATAGCCAATCAAGGTAGCGTACCTCTCTCCAAAGCTAGTGTACCATGCAGAAAGTCCAAACCATAACCAAGAGAAATTCTAAACCATAACCAAGCGAAATTCCAAGCCAAAACTGAAAATGTCAGCTGCAGCAGCTACAACTGTAGCTCCTCTCATAACTTGCGCATCATTGGTCTTATGCAGTTGTGAGAGTGAGAGTGACAAATGAGATCTAGAGCCCTATTATTTATAGTGCTCCAACTCACCTGATTGGGTTGACTTCTCTTCTTGGAGACTAATAACTCAATATTAATTAATCTCTTGAGCCAACTTGTCTTCTAGGGTTATTATCCAATTCTTTAGGTTTTCTCTTGCTTCCCAGAATATTCTAGTCTCGTCAAGGTTACACGTAGAGGTTAATACCTCCCACAACTACCATAATATCAACAATCCCTCTTAGCTAGGGAGGTATTAAAGGAAATGGTCTTGAGAAAAAATAGACAATTCAACCAGTAGCATCATCATAGCCACACATGCTATCTTGTGATAACATATATCAACTCATGAGCAATGTCATCACTATTAGGATCATCTGATAGAATCAACTACATGATCTCTCGAAGACGTACTCCATCAGAACAATCAGACATGATGTTGAATAAATCACTCTACATAGTGATACAAGAACCATTCTTCTAATCTGGACATATGTCCTAGAAGAATAATTGTTCCAACAGATGCTGGAAGCCATGCCATGGGATACAAGGACTACTCTTCTAATCCAGACATATGTCCTAAAAGAATGACTGTCCTGGACCATTTACCATAGGGAGAATGTTTTTCCACCATCAATTTGTTCTGCTTGGACTATTCTCTGCGTGGAGAATGTATGTCCATCAACATGCTGACTATCCATCTAGTTGGAAATCATATCCAACACTAGTGGTAGTCTCCATGGCAATCAAAGAAATTCCATTCAATGGAAGACAATTGTGTTTATACATAGTAGTACACAACTACTATCCAGTGCTACACAACCACACCTAGTAGCACACGGATACTAACAAGTGACACATAGTCACAACCAGTGGAACACATCCACCATAGTAGAATAAAACTATTGTCCATAGACATACAGTCTCTACAACAATCATATCATCTGATATCAACCTGCATAACAATATCATGATGCAAACTAAGTCATCTGGTCCATTATTCCACTCACATCTGTGAGATCTGGAGGGTCTTCTTCCCTCATAAATTAAAACATCAACCATGGGCTATCTGGACTATTCTTCCCAAGCATATAAGAATAATTGTCCCTGATTTATGATCCTAGACCATTCCTTTGGCACTAATGCTATTGAAACCTGGAGAGAATGAGTCTGCCATAGGGAATGATTGTCCCTGATTGATAATCCTGGACCATTCCTCCATCATTAATCACAATGCAACATGGAGAGAATGATTCTTCCCTAGGAAATGATTGTCTGGACCATTTCCTATGGAAATGACTGTCCTGCACCAACCTCCAAAACAGACCATTCTTCGAAACTGCTTACAACTGTGAACTTCAAAAGAATGACTTCCCGACGAGGTGGACCATTCTACTTGACCACTACTAATAGTGACTTCCAAGAAGAATGATTTTCCTAGACCATTCCCCCACACTGACCACAGGGGGAATCGTTTTCTATGGTACATCAACAATCTATCAGATCATTTTCATTACGAAAATGACTGTCTGATCTGGACAATTTTTCGAACTGGAAAATGCTTCTCCATCATAAATTTCGAACCACTTTCCGAACTGGAAAGGAACTTCCCATCCTAGACCATTTTCCGAATTGGAAAATGACTATTCATAAATCAATAACATATTAGTGATCCCTCCCAACCTGGGAGTAATCACTTCCTTTTCCAATAAGGAAGTCATCTCCACGAGCCCCAGCTTTTCGCTTAAGTATGTAAAATTTTCATCTTGGACAAAGGCTTTACCAAAATATTTTCTATATGCTCATCTGTGGAGATATATTGGAGAACTACTTCTCTCTTTTGGAATTTATCACAGAGAATCTAATTCTTGATATTAATGTACTTTGGCATGTCATGGAACATCAGTTTCTCTAAAAGCTTCACATGGATCTGATCATTACAATATATATCATGGTAGAATTCAACACTTAATCAAGTGGTCCAAAAACCAACTTACGAAGCTACATTGATTCTATACAAGCATCACAAGTTGTAATATACTTTGCTTATGTAGTGTTGAGTGCAACATACTTCTATTTTCTGCTATCCCATGACATCGTGTCAAATCTCAAACTGAAACATGTCCAAGTAGCATTTCTTCTGTCATCTGCACTATGGATCGATAAATTCATGTACTTGTATGTCATAATTTAAACGTCCCACAAAATAGATATCTCATTGAGTATTCTCCTAATACATTAACGAACCACATTAACTTCTTCAGGTATGTTATAATGGGAGTTAGCCATGGATTTGCAATCCATCATCCCATAATTCTAAGTAACCATTCTGATACACTTTCTTTGTCATAGGAATTTTTCGCCACACTTTGTTGTATATAAGATGCTCTGCATCAAGTTGCTTGAATCTATACAAGGTCTTCTTCCATTTTCATACATGGGTCTCTTTCTGCTATAAGCTTCTTTCTCAATTTGCTTTATTGGGAAGAACATTCTTTTACATGTAAATTTCAATCCATGGATACTGCAAGAGGTATATTTGGTTTACCGGAACAAGTTTTCATCATAATATTCTCCTTCCTTCTGGAAGAAGCTCTAGTTTTGAATCTCACAATGCTTCTATTCATAAGTCTTTTTTTTTTACATTTTCTTACATACATTGTTCTTCATCACAACTTCCATTTCTTTTGCTTGATTTCTTCTAGTTTGTTCAAACCAAGCTCGTAGTCTTATGATTCTCAGTATAATAATCGGTTGTTCTGTCTTTTCTTTATTTCTTGGAATGTTCATGGTATTCCTCATGTTTCTCTTTAACTTTGGGGTCCATGGAGTCTTCTATAGATTCCATGCTCTTTCTTCCTGAAGATTCCAACTTCTTCCTTTCATCATAGGAACATAGATGTATATGGACAACCAAGGATACTTAAGACTTATTTTCGAAGAAGACTTCTTCTAGAGTCAAATTGAACATGTGTTGCTTATCATGGCTGCTAATATCAATGGTGAACATGGACAAATGCTTCATAAGATTCACAGATTATTCAATGGATCATATCATTTAGGATTAGCTCCCTCATAATCTCAACTTCATGCATGAATGCATGCTCTTCTTTTGGAATTTTCTAATCAAATCCCTCCATATAAGAGAGTCCATGCTTTCGTCTGCATCCTTATTTCCTTCTGCAAAGTGTCACAAGTCTTTATTATAATTTCCTCTTGATTACTAACTTATTTATGATTTGACTCCTTTTGGGTCTCTTCAAGTTTGATTATGATTGCGGCTTATCTGGTAGTTGTTACTTATATAATAGATTCCTCAAGAATTTGCCAACGTATTTCATCTTCTTGTAGTCATCGTAATAGCAATCATTATCTTGTTATTATTTCATAGGTATTGTTTCATTGACCATATTTTCTTCTAGGAAATAGATATGCATGATATGTATAGGAACTATGTAAACATGCTATGTACAAGAACTATGTTATAGAAGAATATTGTTACCTTGACTAGAAGAAGAAGTCTGTTTTATCATGCTTGGCTTTCTTTAAGGGTTCCCTTTCTTCGGCAACTGTTGCTTCATCGGTTTCCTTCCTTTTCTTTAACTCAGGACAGTGGTTCATGTAGTCACCATATTTCGACAGTTGAAGCATTGTATTTTTGACATATCCTTTTCTTGGTTTTGTTTCTTCCTTAAGCCAAAATTCCTCTTATTCCTGAAATTATTGAATTTTGTTGTGAAGGCTTGATCATCATATTTCTTTTGGGATTTATCTTTTGTGTTGATCCTTAATTATTCTTGTAAAACAAGTTCAAAGTTATTCAAATGTGGGATACTCCTTTCTTCTGTTCATGCTTGCGGCAAATGCATCCCATGTCTTAGGAAGGCCATTGAGTACTATATTTACCAGTTCCTTTTCTGAGATGATTTCTTCAATAACTTGTAGTACTATATTTAACTGAGAGATTCTCACAAAGTATGATGTTATACTATCATCATCATTAATTTTCATGTCATAGAGCTCATTCTTCAGACTCATTACTTGTCCAATGTTTTTTACTAAGAAGAGGATAGTTAGGGCATCGTACATCTTCTTAGATGAGTCAAGATTAGAGATGTAGGGTATCAAGTGGTCTTTTATAGAGTCCACTATGATACTCATAGCGTTGATGTCATTTTCCTTGAACTTCTCCATAACTACAACGTTCTGAGGTTCCTTCTCTTTTCCTTCTTCAAACTGTGGTTCCATGATCTTGCCTTTCATGATATCCAACACTTTATTATTGGAAAGGATGAGGTCAATCCTTGTCTTCCATGCTCTGAAGTTAGAAGCCCCTTCTAACTTGTTTTATGACTTCATAGATTAAGTCATGACTGCTTTGAATTGGTCAACCTTTGACGTATTGGCTTGCTGAGAGTACTAGGAGGTGCGCTAGGCTAGGGAGTACTAGGCTATCCAGGAATTAGATCAATATCTTCAATTAAGGTGCATTAACAAGAGGGTTAGGGTTTCGTTGCTGCAACTACAACTGTAACTGAGAAAATCCTCCCAATCTATCTTCCAATAGTTAGACTGTCCGAATATAGGGTGGGCCCATAACCTGTTAGAAAAGTAGGTGTGCTTGTTTCACCATAAACACAAATGCCACCCTCGAGCACCTTAACCTTGATAGAGAGAATAATTCTAGAATAAAACCCTAGAACCAATAGCCAATCAAGGTAGCATACCTCTCTCCAGAGATAGCATACCAAGCATAAATTCCAAACCATAACCAAGAGAAATTCCAATCCAAAATTGAAAATTCCAGTTACAGCAGCTGCAGTTGCAGCTCCTCTCCAAAATTGTGCACCACTGGTATTATGCAGTTGTGAGAGTGAGAGTGACAAATGAGCTCTAGATCCCTCTTATTTATAGTGCTCCAACTCACCTGACTGGGTCGACTTCTCTTCCTGGAGACTAATAACTCAATATAATTAATCTCTTGAGACGACTTGTCTTCTAGGGTTATTATCCAATGCTTTAGGGTTTCTCTTGCTTCCCGAAATATTCTAGTCTTGTCAAGGTTACACATAGAGGTTAATACCTCCTATAGTTACCATAATATCAACAACATTTACCATGATACCATAATTATTACCTCATGAAGCAAGACATGTTGTCCTTTGGGGCCAAGTTGGTGTGATGGATGTTTCTTTGTTTCCAGTGATGTATGGTGGTGCATTAATGAATGGGAGTGACCATGCGGGGATATGCTATTCAATATTTCTCTTATCAATCCATGTCTGATAATTGTGGGCCTCGAGACATGATCTCCATAGTTACCCATAATGTGAGGGGGTAACATGCCCGACAACCTTTTGATGAGATTTACTAATTGAAGATTAAATTATAGGATGTAAGATTCAAATGGTTTAAATAATATATTGTAAATGTTCTAATGCTAATATAAATCTACCTCTAATGTTAACCATGAAGTGAATGAATATAAAATAAAATTACTAATCTATTTCTAAGAACAAGAAGCAATTATTTATTACTAATAAAACATATAAGAAAATAATATGTAACCAAAGGAGAATAGTCTTCAATTAAATTATGAATTGTGATTTCATATTCATAACATCGCAATATTTTGGAAAGAAAGATAGCAAGAACCACAAATGACATTCAAGAATAGTATGTGAAAATAAATTATAATTCTTAGAACATATTAGCAAAATCTTTTTGGAAAGAAAGATTGCAAGAACCACAAATGACATTCAAGGATAGTTAGTGAAATTCAATGAAAATTATTACAGCACATCCCACACTAAACAACCACAAAATGGTTCCTAATTCACATAGAGTAGGAATGAAACTCCTCCAAAATCTTGGTCAGATGGATTCTCAATATTACTTAAGAAAACATAGTCCCACATAAAAGTTAGGGATAAAAAATCCCCTTCTTTATGATTATCCTCTCATTAATATAGATGAAATTCAATTATCATAACTCAGTTCCTTAATTTACCTAACTACCTCCAAGACCAGTTGATGTACTTGGGTTATTTTCTTTCTTTTTCTTTTCATTAATTTCCAAGCTTCAAATAAATTTTTACTAAGGTCACTTTGATAAAAATACACGCCGATCAAGTGGGGCCCATATAAAAGTCAAACTTCTAGCTATTCTATC
The DNA here is from genome assembly GCA_010110895.2 of Picea sitchensis. Taxonomy (NCBI): domain Eukaryota; kingdom Viridiplantae; phylum Streptophyta; class Pinopsida; order Pinales; family Pinaceae; genus Picea; species Picea sitchensis. The sequence continues at coordinate 18,924 of SNQJ01S0028790.1, forward strand.
AATGTTTTTTTCTAATTTTGGAAAAACAAGTCAAATTTGAGCAATATATTTTGTTGTCTCTATGAGATACAACTTCATGCAAGTTTTTGTAACACTTTGTAAATTTGACTCCTAACTTGTGAAAATGACTCCTCCAGTGTTTGTGCAATATGAGTTAGGTGATGAAAACTATTAGGTATTCCAAAGGATGGCAAGTGATATTCTTTAGCTAGCTTCTCAATAAGAATCCAACCTTTGAAACTTTTTACACATTATTCCTATGCGTCTTCCTAGACTTTTTTAGTTAATACTTCCCAATAAAAAACTCCTTGTTCAATATTTGTGGTTTCTTTCTAACTCAAAATATGGATCTTAGGAGGATTTTACCCATTATTTATTGACACTTTTTTAGTGATTCATAGTGCAATTGCGCCTACTCTTGAGTAATTTTCTATGATTTCAATGTATTTATGAAATTTTAGTAGTTTTAAAGTTAATTCCTATAAATGTTGAGTTTTTCTATAAAATATATTTTCACTATACATATTCATCATGTACTTCTAAATCATATTCGATAAACTCGGATATGAAGCCTTGTGCATATTTCTAATATCTTACTTGATTTTCCAGCAAGGATATTTTATCTTCATATTCCTTTATCCCTTTCTCAACATCTTTGGGTTTTGTCATGATTGCTTGAGCTAGAACCAAATCAAATGAAGCCATGGCTATAAGTGTTATAGCACAAATTGTCACATCTATGCATTTGTGACATGGTCAATCCTTTTCCCTAGATTGCTAATCAAAATCCCAACTTCCCTCATCAAATTCACTTTAAAAAACATGACTTTTGCTTATATTCGAGGGTTTCCTTTGTGCAACACATGGACATTCGTGCCTTGTTATCTTGCAACCCATGGATTCCCTCAAAAAATGTGAAAAATAAAATAATTCCACATTTTCAGGCGGGGAATTCGGTTAGGATTGTTTCCCAACCTCCATGGGCCCGTACTAAATGGATTTCAACCTCCTTAACCTCTCAAGGATGGTATAATTTCACCATTAGGGGCATGGATGAGAGGGAGATATGAGGTGCAATATCGCGCTGGAATTTTTTAGCAAGCTTCCCTATACCCCTTCATTCTCTTAGTAGCATCCCATACCTAGAAACTCTTTTTCCAGTGTTCTTTCCTTCTCTATATAACTACAGGGTGTGTTCCTATCCATGTTGAGTTATCAAGGGAAGAGCCTCACCACTAAGTTGATGCTTGAAGGTATTTGGAGGAACCCAAGGCAGTTGGCTTTGAACCAGTACTGAAGGTTGAATCAGGTTGTAACTACCTTTCTCACATTGTTATTAATAGAAGAGTTCTATTTCCCTCCTATTGTGTGTTTATTGATTCATTGTCATGTTATATTCTAATGTGTTTCATATATACTTGAATATATGCACATGACATATGCTATTTGAATGCATAACTACTTTGTAGCATCTTATTCTTGGTTTCATATTGCAGGCTAGTTCCAACAGAGATTAGGAGTGCTTCAAGAAGCGAGGGTGGGAATCGACACCGAACGAAGGATTCAAGGGAGTTTTTTTTCTCTCTCTCCTTATAAAAGTAGTTTTTTTATCTGGATTGTTTTAGGAACAATATGAAGGCAAAGATATAAAAAAAAATTACATAGATATATGTCAAGGAACACAATAATACATTGATCTGAAAATGAAAAAGGTTTGTGTGTACAAATTTGCAAGTGAAATATTTATGTGACTTAGGAAATTGGATCAAGTTTGCAAGCACGTAAACTTAATGAGTTTTTACTTAACATAAACAACATAAACAATCATAAACAACCATCAAAAGTAAGTGCATAACACAACAAAATGATAAAGGAGTTCACCACTCTCTTGGAATACATCTCCTGGTCCAACTTCCAATGGATCATTTTCATTATATGATCAAAGTGTCAAAATCATTGATTTATAATTCTCATAATGAAAAATAGATGGCTTCAATGGCTTGAGAATGTCCAAAAACCCCTAGTTGGGCTCTTCCTGCACCTGGTTCGGCCAAAAACTGAGAAAAATACACTCCCTGGAAGTTTTTCCCAATAGCTTGTTGTACCTACTCGCCAAAACGCACCTCTGTGTGACTAAACCTAGCTCTGATCTTTTTTCATGCCAAAAACACAATACGTGCACCATTCCACAAATTCAAGAAAATCGTTGCACTGTTATGGAGCATAGGCACCTTTTCCGGCGGAGGCTATGGTCATGTGGCCCCATGTGGCCTAGCGTCAACCTAAACTTAAGTGCTTGTTTCTTGACCGTTGGAAAATCCACCCATTTGATGGTAATATGGAAGTGTGGTAACCAAGGGTTAATGGGGCCAAGCCCCGACCTGGACCCCTGCTGAATTAAACTAAGGTTCAATTCAAATAATTTAAAACACATATAGGGTTAAGAAAAAAAGCGTGGGCGAGTTGGTAGCTCATCCTTTGTCAAGAATTTTCCCACACCCATAGGTCACGGGTTCAACTCCGATGGAGTCCCAAAAATTTTAAACCATCAACAAATTATGGTGTGCCACATGGTGGCCCCTGGTTGGGCCACATGGCACCTTTCCATTCGCCTGTACACTAACACGTGTCGACCACTGGTTAGTCCATGTCAACTCTTGCATGCTCACCTTGCCACATCATCACCTGCTCACTTAGATTACCACATCAGTCATATGGTCAACTGACACGTGGACTATACGGACTGTATGGACTGTACAATCAACATTTGTTTTTGCCTATTTGGAAAAGTGGACAGAACATGATATCTCAACCATACAGACTATGTTTGAGCCGTTCAAGTTGCGTTGGGATCGTGAGGACGAGATCTACCCAATGAATCCATTTTTGAGCAATTTATAGCACTTTGATTTTTGAGCATTTTTTGATCCCCTGGATCACTCCTCCCCATTGGGAAGCTTTTGGACCTCCAAAAGACTACTTTCAGTCAATCTGAAGATGAGGGTACAGTTCCCTCACCTTTCCAACCTCAATTCATTTATCTTTGCTTATATTTGTGCCTTTAAGACCAACACAAAGGTATTCCACATTCTCTCATTTTGAAGTTCTTATCTTTCTATCAAGGATTGTATCCTCATGCAATTCTGAAAGATATTCTGGTGAGAAGTCATATGTATAAGGAATATGAACATGCTCTCCTTGATCATCAATCAAAGGAGGCTCATACAATCTCAAATTCTCAACATTAATAACTGCATGCATTTTCATATAAGGAGGCAAATCCAAACGGAAGGCATTGTTACCAATCTTTTCAAGAATCTTGAAAGGTCCATATCTAATTGGTTTCAGTTTTTTACCTTCTCCTTTAAGCCTCTCCTTGCTAATGTAAAGAGAAACTTCATCTCCAACTTGGAAACTGTGATCAACATGATGCTTGTCATGTCTTGTCTTGTACTTGGCTTGGCTCTTTTCCAACTGTTCTTGTACCATTTGATGCACCAACTAATTTTTTTCAATGAACTTATTTTCTCTATCAATGTCATAATGACCATCAATAGAAATATCCTTCCCAAAGATAAAATCTAAAGGATATTTTGGCAAATAACCAAAACATGCCACAAATGGAGATGTTTGAGTTGAAGAGTGCTTAGCCCGGTTATAAGCATGTTGAATGTAGTGTAGGTGCTCATCCCAAAGATTAGGATGTTTGTTGCAATAACCATGAAGAATATGTACTATTGTTCTATTCACCACTTCTATTTTACCATCAGTTTGTGGATGAACTGTTGTGCTCTTTTTCAGCTTGGTGTCCATGAGTGCCCATAAGCTTGACCAAAAGTTCCCAATAAATCGAGAATCTCGATCAGAAATAATGGATTTGGAAAACCCAAAATGTACCCAAACATGCTGAAAGAACATTTGTGTCGTTTGTTCAGCTGTAACATGCTTCTTACAAGGAATCAAAATACAAATTTTGCTGAAAGGGTCAACCACAACATAAATATAATCATGATTCTTTCTTGACATAGGTAAGCCTCCTACAAAATCCATGGAAATGCTTTCCCAAGGATGAGAAGGAACTGGAAGTGGAGTATACAAACCCAACTTTCTATTGCTAGGCTTACTTGGAGCACATAAATAACATCCTCTTACATATCTTGAAACACTTTCATTCATTTTAGGCCAGCAACATTACCTTTGCAAATTAGCCACCATCTTGCCTACACCAAAGTGGCCAACAATAAAAGAAGAATGTGTTTCCCTTATGATGTTGACTCTTTCACCCTGTGGAATACATAGCTTGCCAAGATGATACAAAAACTTATCATGCACATGGTAATCCAATTCCTCAACTTGGTTAGAATGACACAAAGTTGCATAAACCTCTTTAGAATCAACATCTAAAGCATAATGTTCAACATGACTCTCATGCATGGTAGAATTATGCTTAAGAATAACTGAAGCACTAATAATAGGCCTAGAAAGAATATCAACAACTTTGTTATAAATGCCTTTCTTATACCTGATAACCAAGTGGAATTGTTGTAGGAAACCCATCCATCTGAAGTGCCTTTCTTGCTATAACTTTGTTTGTTATTGTAAGTATTGCAATGGTTGATGATCTATGTGAATGATAATTTCTTTTCCCAACAAATAATGTTTCCATTTTTTCACACTTTGCACCAATGCATACAAATCCTTATCATATGTAGGATAATTAATCACAACACCATTAAATTTTTCAGAATGAAAACAAATGGGCTTACAATGTTGCAATAATACTGCTCCCATTGCATAGTTACTTGCATATGTGTGTATCTCAAATGGTTGTCTCAAATCAAGAAGTGCAAGAACTGGAGCTGAACTAATCTTCTCCTTCAATGCATTAAAAGTTTTTTTTTGCTTGCCTCCCCATTGGAAAACTTGTTTGATGCTTGTCACAACATGTAATGGAGCTTCAATTGAAGAGAAGTTAGCAATAAACTTTCTCCAATATTGGGTTGCTCCCAAAAAGATTCTTACCTTTGTCACATTGTTGGGCTTGGGCCAATCCAAAATGACTTTGACCTTGGAAGGATCTATTTTCAGTGCTCCTCCTCCAACAATATTTCCCAAGTAAATAAGTGAGGTCTTTCCAAACTCACATTTAGACATCTTTAAAAACAAATTTTCTTTCGTCAAGACATCTAAAACTTGTTTTACATGCATAACACACTCTTCACGAGATTTGTTAAATATCAATATGTCATCCAAGTAGACAATCACAGAATCATCAAGAAAAGGCCTTAAAACATCATTCATAACTCTCATGAATGTAGCAGGAGCATTACAAAGCCCAAATGGCATCACCATCGATTCAAACGAACCTTGATTTGTTTTTAAATATTTCTTCCATGTGTTTCCTTCAACAATCCTAATCTGATGATATCCACTTATCAAATCCAACTTAGTAAAATAATTATCATCTTTCAATTGATCAAGAAAATCATCAATTCTAGGAAGAGGATAACGATTCTTTACCGTAATCTTCTTCAAGGCTCTGAAATCTACACACATGTGCCATGTACCATATTTCCTTGGTACTAAAACAATTGGTGACCCGCATGGCGATGTGCTTTGCATGATAACCTCTTTGTCAAGAAAGTCTTGGATTTGTTTTTTTAATTTCAGCATTCTCCATGATTGACATCATGTACATACCAATGTTTGGAAGAGGACAATCTTGATGCAATTGAATCTCATGTTGGATACCCCTTTTAGGAGACAACATTTTTGGTTGCTGAAACATCTCATTATATTGGCTAACAACCTCATATAAATCAGATTTTAACTTTGCATCACAACCTTGGAAAGCTTCTTTTTCAACATTGTCTTTGGGGTTGATCATCAAGAGTACAAAGTTCTTACTAGCATTGAATAATCTCTTCATTTGTCTAGCATTTACAAGTGACAAAATCATCTTCTTTGTATGTGCTCTAATAATGTACCCAACTCCATTTTTAAACAAATGGTATTTTTTTCTCATGACAATGAAAGATGGATCTCCTATCATATAAATATGGGCTTCCCAACACAATACCACAAATATCCAATGGAATAACATCAAGATCTACCTCATCTATAAAGTTTGCAGTGATGGTAAATCTAAGTTTACATCTTCTTGTCACATGCAATTTGGCATTTTCACATATCCATCCTAGAGGATATGGTTTAGGATGAGGAGTAGTTTCCAAATGCAATTTCTTAACTGTGTCTTCAGAAATGAGGTTTTCTTGAGATCCAATATCAAATAAAATATCTATCTTGGTATGCTTTGAAATAAATCTTATGTGGAAAAGCTCTATTCTTTCTTTTTCATGTTGAGTTTCATTAAGGCTACTACTTGAAGAACTAGTACTTACAATAGAGTCCTTGCCTTGAAAACCCATGGCTATGATTCTTGTTTCATCTCCTGAATCAGATCCTAAATCATGTTGTGTAGTTGCAGCAGTCTTTGATTTGGTTTTGTTGTTGAAAATTTTGGATTTTATTTCAGTATGAAGTTTCCAACATTGGTCTTCATCATGGCCATATTTTGAACATTGTTTACATGTGAGTTTTTCTACCTCTTTCTTGACTGAAGCATTCGTCCTTCCATTTCCTTTGAATATCCTCTTTCCCTTGTCTCCATTAACAAATGGATTCTTGCTACCCTCTTGAGGAGTATTCTTTCCTCTTGCTTCCAAATGAATTGTCTATACACAAACTTCATCTAGATTTGTAGGGTTAAACATGAGAATTGTGTGTCTCAAATAACTGTGCAATCCTCCAATGTATTTGAGTAAATTTTCTTGAGAAGATAAATCTATACCCAAAATCAAAGCTCTTCTTCTAAATTCTTGAGTGTATCTTTGCACACTTTTCCCTCTAGCTTGTCTAAAAAATTTCCAATCCATGATAGCTTTCTGCATGTATGCTAAAGGATACAATTACCTTTTAAGTGCAAAAATAAAATCATTCCAAGAGGATAAAACTTTACCATGCTTTTTCATGTCCTCTTGAGTTTTGGCTTCCCACCAAATGAGTGTTTCACTTTCCAATCTAAGAGAAGCAAGTTGAATCTTAGTTTCATCATCTTTGATTCTTTGTATCCTACAATACACTTCAATCTGACGAATCCAGTTATCCAATTTATCAGCATTTACCTCTCCATTGTACATAGGAAATTCAAACTAAATATAAAGCTTAATCAAAGGAGTTTGTGGAGGAATTTTATCATTTTCTTTTGGAGAATTTGGAGGTGGTTGTGAAATGGTAGAAGAAGTGGAAGATGGAGGTGAAGGAGGTAGAGTATCACCATTCCCTCCATTTCCTTTTGGAGTTTTATCACCACTATATTTATTACCTTTTGGAGGATTTGAGATTTCACCTTGCAACCTTGCATTCCTTTCTTCAAATAAAACTTTCACCATTTATGTCATATCATAAAAATATTTTCTTAAAGTTTCATCTTTTGAAGTAGGAATTTCATGACTCTTCTCATGAGCCATGCTTGGTGAATACCTCCTTGAAGCTAAGGTGAATGTGTTTTTATCCTTCTTGAAAGTTGAGAACTTGGTGTTGATTTTTCAAAAGCTAGGTTAAGCATGAAGTTCATTTCATTTTTAGAATTTCACTTAACCATAAACAATAATGTTGCAACAACCAATATCAAAAGAAGAAACACCATCCACAAGAACACAAGAAGTATCTTGGGAAACCCTTCTCAACAAGGGAAGAAAACCCAGCCAAATCCTTTGCTATATTCTTCAAGAGAAAGACCTTCACCACCAAGAAAGACCTAGCACACAAGAGGGTGCTCAAACCCTAGAAGACTAGTTCCCAAGAGAGGTGTGCATTTTTCCCAAGTAAATGTACTTGTTGAAATTTCCAAAATCACATGAAATATATGTTTCCATAATGGGGATTTTACCTTTACTTATACTAACCTAAAACCTATCAACAAAAGTGTCTATTGGCTCAACGGGGCCGACCTCTCTAAGTCACATTATATTTATTATTATTATTATTATAATTAATATTAACCAGATTAATTATCTTTTACATTTATTATTACTTACATTAAGGTGGGGCCGACCTGTACCCTTTTACATAACAATTAGGGTTATATGCAGGTTTGACTCTTGAACAATATATAGGAAGTTATCTGATACACCCACTAGTGCTCATCCACTAGGGGCACATCCATAGGGATGCCATATCTATGGTTCATTGCATTACACATAAGAACTAGATCTTCACACATTCATCTGTGCTCATCCACAGGCACATCCACTCTATAGATCTTCATTCCCACTGCCTCACACAAGACAATCATTTGGAATCTTCTCATCAACTATGTTTCTCAGAGGGGGATAATACACCATCTTCATTTCTATTCACATGATGATGCACCCAACACTTTGGGATTTCACACATTCACCTTGTGCTCAACCACATACACTTCCAACTCAACAGATCACCTTTTCCACTGGATAATCATTTGGAGTTCTTCTCAACTCTCTGAATGGAGGAGGTCATCTCTACGTTCCTAGATTTGTCTCAGGTAGGAACACATACCCTTCTTAGGGGATTTATCTCAGGTTTGCAAGTTGAGAGAAAGACTCAAATAGCTGCAATGATCCACACCTCACATGTTTGTAAGCTGGAGAATGTCTCACATAGCTGCATTCATCAACACTCCCTCTCAGCTAGGGAGGAATTCTTTATTATTCCAAGTCTCACACGGATGTATTTTGAATTGTTTCTTGGCTGGAGTTATCGACACTCCCTCTTTACTAGGGATCCATTCTTCACGAAGTTAATTTGGTGAATATATTTGCAATATGTTGGCATGTTTATAGGTAGAGTGTGTTTTTCATTGATGGAAAGAACAACAACGACGATGGCATGTCTACAGGCAAGAACAACAATGATGATGGCATGTCTACAGGTAAGAAAAACAACAACAATAGAATGATTACTAGTAAAGTGTGCAATCAAATCTCAGGAGGAATAGCACAGAGTTGCACGTAGAGCGCAAGTGTGCGCCGGGGCAGAGGTTAATTCCATTACCAAATCTCAGGAGAGATAGCATTCTCATAAATGCAGACAAGACCCAAAGTCATCAGGACTCATAGAACCTTTGACACTTAGAAATTCTTCCAAGTCAGGAGGATGCATAAGCTTAGGAGGAGGAGTGACAGTGGTCATTGGATAACCAATCTCGAATACCCGATGTCCGTTAGATCAGATTCTAGTGACCAGAGGAAGCACAGAGGAGAAGTACAAATCTTATCTGTTGATAACTATGAAGGACCAACAATCGTCGAATCTAGTATAACTATGAAGAGGATAATGGCCGAGAGCCATCCTCCAACTCCATGAAATGTGAAGCCACGATGAGATCTGAGTCGTTGGATCTAGAGGACATGTGGCGAGAGATCAACATTTCGCTAAATGAAAATTCAAAGGTAAGAGTTGTAGGAACTCATGATGTCTGAGTTCGCGAGTTGATCTAGACCGTTAGATCATAGGGAGTTGTGAGTCGTTGATCTGATGTTCACAAATATTGGGAAGATAGGAGGAAAATACCCGAGGATCTGGGAGTCGCAGCAATCCTAGCCATTCATCTAGGAAGGACATGTGGAAACCGATAAAGCAGTTTCATAAAATTGGAAGTCGGAAGAAGGGAGGTGAGTAGTCCTCCAAATTTGTGAAATGTGAAGTCCCGATATGATCTGAGTCGTTGGATCATCGAGGATCATGGGTCGTTGATCTAGAGCAGGTTTGGAAAATCAGAAGTCGGGAGAAGGGAGGTGAGTATTCCTCCAACTTCACGAAATGTGAAGTCTCGATAATATTTGGACCGTTGGATCACATAAGGTTGTGGGTCATCGATCTAACACAAAGCGTTGAATCAGGAATCGGGAGTTGGAAGAGTCAAGGTTGGCTCACGTTCAAACACCCGACACGCGAGGTCACAATTTAATCATAGTCGTCGATCAAAGGGAGAGAGTGGACTGTTGGTCAGGCACGACGAAGTTCAAAAGTTCACGAAACGCGAAGCACCCTTTTTCTTGGCCCTGGTCACATCCAAGGTCACATCAGCAAAAAGTTAAGGGAGGAGCTAGCATGTCACTAGACTTCACTTCATATATCATTGAGATCATGAAGCATCCATTTGATTAGCAAGTGGTCACAGCCAGTGGTCACATCAGCGAAGGTTAAGGGAGGAGTTAGCACGTCGCTAGGATCCACATCAGATATCGCAAGTTGGGAGAATCAAGGCAACTCGCAGCTGAATATCTGATGTCTGATATCGTGAAGTGCCTTTTGGTTAGGCCTATGGTCACAGCTCATGGTCACGTGAAAGGAAGGGGCTTAGCTAGAAAAGCAAGAGCCCACTGTGTAGTTTTCTCAGAAAGGGAAAAGGTGCCAAAGGCATGAGTGCGCGAAGGTTCTTTGTGTAAATTCCAAAAACACAGTGATTTCATCTACCAGAGAATTCGACAATCTTGAGTGTGATCGCTAAAGGAGCTGAAGAGTCTCGAGGTAACTGCTAGTGAAGTGAAGATTCATCATTTATAAAATTGACAGATGGAAATGTGTCGAAGACTGTAACTACCAAAGAAGCTGAAGAATCTCAGGATAACGACCACTAATGAAGAAAAAACTCAGGATGATCACCATAGAGGATGAAGAGTTGAGTGTATTCCATGGCAGAGGACTTAGCATGATAAATATGCGCATAACAGAGAAGAGATGGTTGATTTTGTTAAGAGTTATTCATGTGGGTAGAAGCATGTTGTGAGCAAGAGATGAAATGCACAGAAGAGGCATAGCGCATTGAATGGAAATAATACACAGAGAATAAATCACAGAAGAAAGAGACAGATCAAAAATGATTATCTGAGAGAGGAAGATAAATTTTAGGTGTGCATGTAGAGACAAAGGTAGAAGAACAGAAATCACAAGAGATGTGTGCAGGAAGACATTGATGCAAGCAGAGCAGAGGAGTGTAGAAAAACAATGATGAGACTGGTAAGCCATTGATAAATACTGTATCATTGTAATAAGTTTCAGGAACAAATTTTTTATATTCAGGGTGGTAGGGAGGTGGTAGGGAGGACAGTTTTCCTCAGAGTTTCAAGTGGGTCCTTGAACATAAGGAGTTGTAGCTTCCATCTGGTTACAGCCAGAAAAACCAGAGTGGCAGGGTGGTGCAAGGGAGAACTATTGTTCTATGTTATACAGGTTGGTTCCTGTGTAACTGGAAGTTGGTACTTCCATCCAGTTGGTGCTGGAATACTCAGGGAGTTGGTGCTTCATTCTAGTGTGTGCTAGAGAAACCAGGGAGTTGGTGCTTCCTTCTAGTGGGTGCTAGAGAAACCAGAGAGTTGGTGCTCTCAAAAAGTTACATCTTGTAAAACATAGGTTGTAGCCTCAAGAGGAGTTGGAGCTCCCAATAATGATAATGTACAAAAAATAAAGATTACTTATCATATCTAGAAGAAGAGGTTTTTCCCTTTATGGGTTTCCTCAAGAAATATCTGTCTATGTATATTTCATGTGTGTGATTGATGTTGAATATTACATTGCTTACTTCCCTGCATTATTGTGATCGTCATTGAGTGTTTTGTAAAGAGTTTAAAATGGGCATAATTGTTTAATCACAGTAACAATTGATTCACCCCCCCCCTCTTAGTTGTCCAACAATTGGTATCATATCGGGTTCCTTTTATCTAACAGTAGATCCTAGAGCTTAAACATGACTATCCATGAAGGAACCTCAACCAATAAATCCCCCATGTTCAATGGAACAAACTTTTCCTTCTGGAAAGTTAGGATGAGAACCTACATAATGGCTTTAGGTGCAGACGTTTGGGATGTGGTAGAGACTGGTTATGTAAAGCTAGTTGTGCTAGCTAATAAGGATGACAAGCTAGAATTCAACTTCAACGCTAAGGCTATGAATGTTATTCTGAAGGGATTGCAGAAGCAAAATTTGTAAAATTTATGCACTTAGAAACTACCAAAGAAATGTGGGACAAACTCATTAGCAGTTATGAAGGTAATGAGAAGGTAAAGGATGCCAAGCTTCAAACCTATAGAGTACAGTTTGAACAGCTAAAGATGAAAGGGGATGAAACTGTTGGGAAGTGCTTTCTGAGAGTTGACTAAATAGTAAATGCAATGAAAGCACTTGGTGAAAAAATTGAGGAAGCCTCTTTAGTTCAGAAAATTTTGAGATCTCTGCCAGATAGGTTCAACCCAAAGGTTTCTGCTATAGAAGAACTTAATGATTTAAAATATTTGGATTTTATCAACTTCTAGGAACGTTGACTGCATATGAAATGAGGATAGTTAAATATAAACCCACCTCTAGAGAAGCATCGTTTAAAGCAGATAAGAATGAGGATTCTGAGACTGATGAAATTGAAGAAAAATTTATGAGAAGACTAAAGAAAGGATCAGGAAAGTACCAAGGAAAATTGTCCTTCAAATGTTTTAACTGTGGGAAGATAGGTCACTTTGCATCTAAGTTTCCACACAAGAAACATGATCATAATTCTGAAGGTGAAAAGAAGTACAAACCCAAGAGATTTGGTAAAAAGAAACGTTTATGTGTAAACAATGATGACTCTTCAAAAGACACAGATAGTGACTCTTCCTATGAAGATAAGATTGATGACTTTATGCTTATGGACAAAGAGGATTATGATAATAAAATCACAGGAAGTGATGTTGACGATGAAGAAGCTGTGGTTGACTTGGAAGGAGAAATGATCAGTGCTCTAGAAGAAATTGCTAGACTCGGATCTAAGAAGAAAAAACAAAAAAATATTGTTGATACAGTTCGAGAAAGACAATAAAGAACCTGATGAATACTTTGCCCTGCTAAAAGTGGAATTAGAAGAGGCAAATAAAATAGAAGAAATTCTAAAACAACAATTATCATAAAAGAAGGCAAGATGTGAAGCCTTGGAAGAAGAGGTAGTAAAAACCAGAAAAGAGATGGAGAAGTTTAAAACATTGTATCTCCAAAATATTCCAAGCATTAAAGCCACCGCATAACTAAACGACATTCTAAGCAAACATAGATTTCCTTTGTTGAAGACTGGTTTAGGTTATGTAAATGGTTCAAGCAACAAACAATCAGAAAGAAAAGATCCACTAAAGATGATCAAGTTCCAAGTCAGCAGACAATCAGACCATGAGAGTACTCTATCACCAAAATCTAGTAAAGAAAAAATGATCCCTGATAAAAAACAAAGAGATCAGAATATGGAGCAACAAATGCCAAGAAGAAAGCCATCCTTCAGGTACCAAAATTTCTTCTATGGGTATTGTTTTCATTGTTCTAATTTTGGTCATAAGATTGTAAATTGTTAAATTAAGTTTAGAGACATGCAACTGAGGAGGTCAAGAAATAAACAATCTTTACAACATAGAACTAAGCAATCAATGAATAGACAACGTAGCACCAATCATTTTGACCTAATGAACAATGAGCTCGAATGTTATAACTATCATAACTTTGGCCACAAAGCTACAAGCTGCCATGTGAAGAAGTACAAGGAAAATCCGAGGATAAATCCTTTAGCTAGAAATGCCAGCACATGGAAAAAGAAATATAGTGAAAAATGTGGTCTAGTACTTTCAGCTCAAAAACAAAAATACCCCTGGTATATAGACAGTGGATGTTCCAAGCACATGACTAGAGACAAGGATAAGTTTATGTCTATAAGTAAAAGAAAAATAGGAAATGTAACCTTTGGAAATCATGAACCAGGTAAAATCAAGGGTAAAGGGATGGTGAGTTTGAGTAATGGTAAAGGAAAATCCCAGGATGTGTTGCTTGTAGATGGGATGAAACTTAATTTTCTCAGTGTAAGTCAAATGTGTGACAGATGATGTGAAGTGGTGTTCACTTCCAAGGATTGTAAGATAAAATCTGTAAATTCAGGTCAAGTGGTGGCTAAAGGTATAAGGACAGAAAATAATGTATGTGTGTTGAAAGAAGATAAAGAAGAGTGCCATCTAAGAAAACATGATGAAAGTTGGTTATGGCATAGGAGACTTGGACATCTAAACTTTGACCACTTAATCAAACTCAAAAATCTTGAGGCAGTAAAAGATGTTCCAAGAATATCAAAGCCACAATACTTCGTGTGTAAACCTTGCCAAGTAGGAAAACTAACCAGGACACAGTTTAAATCCAAGAGCTCTGCTTCAACAGAGAAACCACTCCAATTAGTTCATATGGATTTATGTGGACCATCAAGATATGAAGTCACAGGGAAGGAAAAATACTTTATGCCGATCATTGATGATTACTCCAGACTTACTTGGGTTTCTTTTCTCAAATAAAAAACTGAAGCATTTTAGAAATTTAAAATAGTTAAGGCTTTAAATGAGAATCAAACAAGCAAGAGGTTAAAGGCAGTAAGATCAAATAGAGGAGGATCATTTATGTCGAGTGATTTCAAGGAATTCTGTGATAAACATGGGATCAAGAGAGAATACACAATCCCAGGAACTCCACAACAAAATGGATTAGTTGAGAGGCAAAACAGAACAGTTCACCAAATGGCCAGGTCAATGATGAATGAGAAGAACATTGGTCAAACTTACTGGGTAGAAGCAATACACACACTAGTCCATATTATTAACAAATCCCACCTCATACCACATAGTGACAAGACACTTTATGAATTGTGGTATGGAAGACCTGCTTCAATCAAACACTTCAAAGTCTTTGGGAGCAAGTGATACATAAAGAATAATAATGAAAACCTTGGCAAGTATGATGACATGGTTGATGAAGGCATCTTCTTAGGATATGCTACCAATAGTAAAGGATATAGATTCTTTAATAAAAGATTGCATAAATTGGTTGATTGCATTGACTTAAAGGTTGATGAAGGAGTTCCAGTAAGAGAGGTGAGAAATATTGAGTCTACTACAGAGGACACAAATGAAACTGAAGATGAACAGGTCCAAGAATTAGATGGAGAAGACCCACACAGACAAGAAGAGTCATGACAATAATCAACATCAAATCCTTCCTCCATAATTACTCAAAAGAATCATCCTAAAAGTAAGATAATTGGTGAGAAAGACAAAGGTGTACAAACCAGGAGAAGGATAACCAAAGACACCGAGAAATCACATATGGCCTTCATATCCATGGTGGAACCCAAGAACTTCAATGAAGCCAGTAAAGATGTAAATTGGTTAAAATCAATGAATGAGGAATTGGACCAGATTGAAAATAATGACACTTGGGAACTCATTCCTAGGCCAACAAATAAAAATGTAATAGGATCCAAATGGGTCAACAAAAATAAGATGAAAGAGAAAGGAAATATTGTAAGAAATAAGGCTAGATAGAAGGACTGGACTTTGATGAAACATTTGCGCATGTAGCAAGATTAGAATATATTAGAATGTTTCTTGCCTATGCTTGTCATAAACAGTTTAAAGTCTATCAAATGGATGTCAAGTTAGCTTTTTTAAATGGAAACCTAAAAGAAGGAGTATATATGGAACAACCAGAGGGTTTCCAACTGTCAGATAACCCTGACTTTGTCTGCAAGCTGAAGAAAGCCTTATATGGGTTAAAACAATCTCCTCGTGCCTGGTATTACAGATTGGATAAGTATCTTCAAGACAAAGGGTTCAAGAGAGGAACAATCGACAACAATATATATATCAAAATAGAGGGTAATGATTTTCTCATTGTGTTGGTCTATGTAGATGACATCATCTTCGGAAGCAATAATGCTTCATTGGTACAATGGTTTTCTTCTGCCATGTAGTCTGAATTTGAAATGTCTATGATAGGGGAACTGTCATTTTTTCTTGGTCTGCAAATTACTTAGAGGTCTAAAGGATTATTTCTTTCTTAGGAGAAATATCTAAGAGAAATGTTGAAAAGGTTTCAAATGGAAGATTCCACACTTATGAGCACACCTATGGTCACTGGATGCAATTTAAGAAAGAATGACGACTCACTTGATGTTGATCAGAGTTCATATAGGTCTATGATAGGTAACCTATTGTAAATCACAGCATCTCGTCCAGACATAATGCATGTTGTTGGAATGGTAGGAAGGTATGAGGCTGCACCTAAACAGAGTCATTTGTTAGTTGTCAAAATAATATTCAGATACTTGAAAGAAACAATGGACTATGGCCTAGGGTATCCTAGGAATCATAATTTTCAACTATCAGTCTATTCAAATGTTGATTGGGCTAACAGAGTGGATGAAAGGAAAAGAACGAGTGGAGGTTCATTCTTCTTAGGATATTCCCTTGTATCATGGTTGATCAAGAAGAAAGGTTATATTTCCTTATCGACTACAGAAGTTGAGTACATTGTAGCTACCACTTTATGTACCCAAGTATTATGGATGATTCAGACACTTTCAGACTTGGAGATAAAATATACAACACTGATCTGAATTCATTGTGATAATACTAGTGCAATCAGTGTGTCAAAGAATCTTGTATTTCACTCGAAGACCAAACATATACCCATAAAGTATCACTTCTTGAGGGAACAAGTGACCAACACTATTGTTTCTTTGCAGTATATTCCATCCAAAGATTAGATTGCTGATATCTTCACTAAACCGCTTACAAAAGCTTAGTTTGAGTATTTATGCCAGAAATTGGGTGTGACCCCATTATCAACCTAGGATAGTCCATACTGTCAGGGGGAGTATGTGTTGGTTGAATATTTGATACCTCTGAAAAATACTGCAACAACTTAGGGGGAGCATGTTTTCTTTGACATTGATGTCAAAGGGGGAGAAAAGGTGATGTTACAGTTGGAGGTCTAAGCAGAATAGTGCATCCTTTCAGGGTTTCCATCAATGCCAAGGGGGGATATTGTTGGCATGTTTACAGGCAAAGTGTGCTTGTCATTGATGGAAAGAACAACAACGATGATGGCATGTCTACAAGCAAGAACAAAAACGACGATGGCATGTCTACAAGAAAGAATAACAACAATGATGGCATGATTACTGGCAGAGTGTGTAATCAAAGATCAGGAGGTATAGCACAAAGTTTCACGCAAAGAACAAGTGTGCGCCAGGGAAGAGGTTAATTCCATTACCAAATCTTAGGAGAGATAGAATTCTCATAAACATAGATGAGACCCAAAGTCATCAGGACTCACAGAAACTTTGACACTTAGAAATTATTCCAAGTCGGGAGGATGCGTAAGCTTAGGAGGAGGAGCGACAGTGGTCATTGGATCACCAATCCTGAATACGTGATGTCTGTTAGATCAGAGTCCAATGACTACAGGAAGCATAGAGGATAAGTACAGATTTGATCTGTTGATCTTAGCGTCGAGGACCAACAGTCATCGGATCCAATATAACTACGAAGAGGATAATGGTCGAGATCCATCCTCCAACTTCGTGAAATAAGAAGTCACGATGAGATCTGATCCATTGGATCCAGAGGACACGTGGCGAGATATCAACATTTTGTTGAATGGAAAGTCAAAGGTAAGAGTTGTAGGAACTCGTGATGCCTGAGTTCGTGAGTTGATCTAGACCATTAGATGATGGGGAGTTGTGAGTCATTGATCTGACACTCACAAATATCGGGAAGGCAAGAGGCAAATACCCGAGGAGATGGGAGCTGCATCAATCCTAGCCATTCATATGGGAAGGACATGTGGCAGCCAATAAATCTTTTTCAAAAAATCAAAAATTGGAAGAAGGTAGGTGAGTAGTCCTACAACTTCGCGAAATGTGAAGTATCGATATTATCTGGGTCGTCGGATCATCGAGGATCGTGGGTCGTTGATCTGGAGCAAGTTTCATAAAATCGAAAATCAGGAGAAGGGAGGTGAGTAGTCCTCCAACTTCATGAAACGTGAAGTCCCGATAAGATCTGGACCATTGGATCCTAGAGGGTTGTGGGTCGTTGATCTGACACAGAGTGTTGAATCGAGAATCGAGAGTTAGAAGAGTCAGGGTTGGATCATGTTCAAACACCTGACACATGAGGTCACAATTTGATCATAGTCGTCGATCAAAAGGAGAGCGTGGACCGTTGATCAGACATGACAAAGTTCACAAGTTCACGAAACACAAAGCACATATACAGTTTTTCAAAGTCTAGTGAAGACTCTTGTTCTGCACATATATTGTGTCATGCATGCTTCTTCACATGGAATCCTAGAAATATTTTGATCATGATCTGTAGCATTGGTTGTCTCGATTATGATTCTATTCTTCTTCTTTCTCAAATGGTTTTGGCTCTTTCTGAGTCAAGTGACTCTCTCTGAAGGATAATCATCTTATTTTATTGTTAACCTATTTGGAACAAGAAAACAAAAAGAAACAACACAAGAGTATCTCCTAAAGGAGAATAATGAGTACATCTCTAGAATCAAAACAATTTTAAGGAATATTGTCACAGCTACAACACCTACTTGTAATGTAGCAAACGTTTAGAAATATAGGTTACAGGAATGACAATTACAACAATCAAACCTGGATTCTTTACTTTGAGTGTGTTGTTTCTATGAATGCACTGAGATCCCTCTGGATCCATGACTTCAGCAAAGGTTCCTTCCTCTTGCAATTTCACTCATGACAATGATACAAATAATATATACAAGTGCATACATGAGGATGTTGATATGATTTCTCCAATGTATCTTAGTTGATCTCTATCCTCTGAGATATTTATGAAGAATATAGTCACAGTGTCACCTTTTTTCATCTTTTTTATTTTGAAGTTGGCCCTTCAATGTAATGGCTTGAGTAGGTGATTGGCTTCCTTGTCCTAACATCATCTTCCTTCTATTCATTGATAGTTGTCTCTAGTAAAAAAATTGTTATTACCCACAATAAGTCTTCCTCTAAAGTCTTGTCTTTCGAGAACTTTGAAGTTTCTTGATCCATCAATCTTGTCTTCCATCATAGTTTTTGTTCATCATAATTTTAGATTCTTCACAACCCTTTGTCAACTAGGCTAGAAAACTTAATGGCTAGGCTAGGCTAGCACTTTTAGGTTTTATTGGACTTATGACTGCCAAAAATAATCCTTTGAGAGATAGGATAATAATGGTGAGCTGAAGAGATCCTTCAATGAGTTTGCAGAAACCCTAATTCTGAAATTTCTGTAGAAATTAGCAAAACCCTAGAGACCCTAGGACCAAAATTTCAAAATGCTCGGAATGTCACTCTGAGAGTCTCTAGAGATGTGTTGGAGGAGGTCGTACTCTCCTATGCCAAAATTAGACCCAATGTTCAAGTGTTTAAGGGATTAAACACCTCATAAAGGAAGTTCATACGGATTTTCTAGAAACCCTAGGAGGGTTGTACGGTTCTGTAGAAGAGAGAGGAGACTGGTAGATGCTTGTGCAATGGGTTCTTCAAGACCTATGCTCTTATACCATGTTGATTTTTCATAATCTAGGTTAGGCATGAAGTTCATAAGGGGGAGGATTTGAAATATTGATGACTTGACTGAAAGGTGTGTCATTCTCTTTAGGGAGAGTAGGGTTGATCAGAGATTGCACTGGTGTGGCCACTTCTTCAATTATAGGTTGAAGAGGATGCATAGTAACGAGGGCGAGAGACGCTTCACCCTTAACAAAGGGGGTGAGGTTGGGAGCAGATTGCATCGGTGGGACCACCAAGACGATCAAGGGAGAAGTGGTGTGAGGAGAAATCATGGAGGCTTCAGAATATGAAAGGTTTTTGGGTGAGCCCCACGCTTCTGGTATCCCGACAGTAACTAGGCACAGACAAGTAAGGTGAATTACTTCGCAAGTCCTGCAAAGGAATTTTGGTTTACGTCTAAGACATCTAGGCTTCTCTATGTAACTAGCAGGGGAAAGAGATTTGTCTCCTGTATGATGAATAGAAGTGGGAGACGTGACATGGCTATGATTTGGGGAAAAAATAATGATTCCCCCAACATAATTGGTAGAGGTTGGGGGCAAGCTGTCGACGTGGTTTGTAGAAGAAGTTGACCCATCTCCAACATGACTGGCATAGGTTGGATATGGAGCACCAGTATGACTGACAGTGACTGGGCTGGCGATAGATGGTGGCATTTGATTCCATGGTCCTGGGAAATATTGGTTCTAAAAAATTGCAAGCCAAGCAGGATCTTGGTATACCTCTTTCCCTAGCCCAAAAAGGTGTTAGTTCACGCCAAAATGGTTCGAAGAGGTTTGCATGGGCATCGTCACTAAGGTTTTTGAAGAGACCAAGGTAGGATAAGGATTACTCGAGTGAGGATATATGTTGCCCCCTTGTGAAGGGGTCCCATAAAGAGGGTATCCCAAACCATAAAATTGATTCTCTCCATATGAAAGACCTGGTGGTAATTTAGGACCTATCATGGAAAAAGTGTTCGAAGGAACTGACATGGCGGATGAAAGATACATGAGTGGGGTGTAACAAATGGGATAAGTACCCATCTGAGCGTTGGCTCCAGAAAGAGCATATCTAGTATTGGATCCATAAGGGGGAAGGTTCCACCCTCCCATGGGGACACGACTCATATCAAACGAAGCAGTAGGCATCAGAGCCATGGTGCCCTCGGGTCCAATGCTAGGATTCATATATGTGGGCCAGGGAGAGGGTTGCACGGGGGGAGGCATATCAACAGAAAACTAGCTAGATACCTAAGGTGAGGACTGAGCATTGTAGTTCTGCATACCATTGTAAAAAATGGAAGGGTTCGTCCCCATGAAACTAGCAGGTATCATGGGGTGGGTAGCAATGAATGAGGGAGAAAAACAAACTCCACTGTCCATAATGATGAAAATCAAAATAGACGCCTAAGGTTGGCTAGTAGTCAAAGAGCATATCAAAAAGTCAAATGGCCAATATGCATGCAAACATGCTAAAATGGTTGAGTGGCCTCCCTCGCTAAAGAAGGTATGTCTCATCCAAGAGGGACCTGATACTCCTCGCTAAAGTTTGGAGGTAACAGAATCAGTTATAAGGGCCCTCGTAGGCTTAACAACCAGTCGTTCAAATCCCCCCGGAGAGGTAATCCTCCTTAAAGGTTGTTTGTTGTCCGACCCCTATCTGACTCAGGATATAAGAAGAATAACCCCTGCAAGTAACCTATGAGATACCTAAGTCAAGAAACTAATAAACCATTGTATAATGGATGCACAGGCGAGCAGTCGTAAGTCTGGATCACCGTATGGGCAGGGTAGCAAAGCCTGAAACCTTGAAAGCACCGCCTCTCACAGAGGTATGTGTACTAGCAAGATCCCCAAATAAGAATAAATCCACAAAAATATCTCTGACGCTAGGTGAGTATCCAGGGGTTATCCCTTCAACTAAATTTGTGTGACCTCGTGATTAACTCCGGTGTGAGTGGAGCCTCCTGATATTACCAATTATACAATGGATTTCTCAACTCCCTGTCTCAGACACATATGTTGATTTAATTGCCTTGGAGAAGTTTACTCACAATATCTTATTTCAAGGCACTAAATCCTAGGCTAGTTTGTGCACCCTAAGAAATAAAATCGTGACTAATCAATTTTAGTTTAAAGCGCAAATTTTATTGGTCGTGGTTACTCAAAAAGGTATGGAAGTGAAACTTATGGTGTTATGACTCTGCAAGAAAATAAATACGGATATAATGCAAAGTCTATCTTTAACTTTTCAATGAATGATATGCTAAATAAGAACAGTGCAGTCTTCAATTTCAACTCTGCAATTCATAAGTAAAATGCAATCTTTCACTAAATGCGCTAAGCTAATGATAAAGATTCCAAGACGGAAATGCCAACCAATGCAAAATGCATGTTTTTTTGTATTTTCAATATACTAAAAAGAAAATGCATGGACTGGTGAGCAACCTGATATATAAATTCTACTATGTATAAAATCAATAACTCAAGTAGAACACCAAGAATCCAAGCAAACAACCCAAATAACAAGGACAAATAAAAAATGGAAAACAAAGAGAAAGACTCCACCCAAAAATTCAAATCCAAACAGGTTTCCTTTCATCCTAGATAATCTCAACAGGCACTATAGAGACCTAAGAAGGCTCAACAATTTCCAAATCCCACCCAATAGTCAATAAACCAAGCAAACAAGAAAGGGGAAGTGGTATACGCAACTGTTCAGGAGAACATAGCATATATACGTTTCTTGTAGTGAGACATCAAGCATGTATACACAACTGGCAAGGCAAAAAGGGTGTATGTGCTTTAAAACAAGGCCAGACAAGGGAAAAAGGCTGAAAACTCAAACTCAGAGTGAACAGAATCTGTCAAGCAGTGAAACGACAAGAAATACAAAGGAAAAAGAGCAATGTAAGAAGAAAAAGTACTTCAACCCTTAGAAGGAAGATCTCTCCCCAGTGGAGTCACCATTTCTGTTACAAGGGAAAAACTCTCTATGGCCAAGGTTAAACCACAACAGACAGATATGACTACAGAAATCAACTCAATTCCAACATGTGATATATAAACTAATGTGAAATATAAGAAAGAGGCCTACCTCGATCCAATGTTTGATGATGTTCCACCATTGAGAACTTTTACCCAAAGCTTTATACCTACAAGAAGTTCTCAACCAACTAGCAGAGCAAGTACATAGTGATGATATAAAAGGGGCTATCACATCAGATAGAATAATCCATTAATAAACATTGAAAACATGCCCATGGATAATAATCATATATTTGCAAGATACCAATAGGAGGGGAAATGAGTATTTCTATTAATAATTGATTAGCAGAAGTGAC
Source organism: Picea sitchensis (assembly GCA_010110895.2). Classification (NCBI taxonomy): domain Eukaryota; kingdom Viridiplantae; phylum Streptophyta; class Pinopsida; order Pinales; family Pinaceae; genus Picea; species Picea sitchensis. Next base: position 41,709 of record SNQJ01S0028790.1, read on the forward strand.
AACATTACAGACTTTCGTGTCGGCACAATTTGAAACCAAGAAACCAAGTTCCTTCCAACTGGGTCTCCACCACTTCAATCCTCCACCAAAGGCAAGCTCATAGGAAAGAGGCAATGAGGTCCTCTCAACAATAGGGAAAGAGCTTAGGGGTTGAACACTATGTTCATACTTGAGGGACAAAGGGATGCAAAGTCAATATGAAGTAATTTCTCCAGAGTAACTTTGCTCTCAAAGTTGAATGCTTTCTCCTCTTTTCCATAGCTCGAAATTGTGCTCTTATAGCCTTCAGAATGCAATTGAAGGGTTGAGTCGGAACGTTTCCAGTATATGGAAGGCCAAGGATCAGAGATCTTTTGTCGTGACATGGAAACCCGACCTCATTTTGTATTTTCTGGCACAAATCTTGATATACGCGAGTTGTAGTAGAGCAGCAAGCGTATACGCATCTTGTATAACTGATAGGGAGCGTATATGTGGAAAATGTATATTTCTAGCTCTGGATTCATCAAAAAGGAATGATAAGTCTGCATAGGGAAATGGAAGAAGGCCCTCTATGCAATATAGAAATGGTGAGGCAAATCTTGCTATAACAGACTGCGTTGAGCCTTTAGGCCTAATCTCGTTGATCACGTGGGATCAATCATCCCTCAAGCACATCTGGGAAGACATGGATTTGTTAGAGACATTGGAGGGCGAGGAAGGGGCAACAATGGATTTTCCTTTGTCAAGGGCATGGTGTGCCTCAGTTTTCAATCTCTTTCTAGCATGGGAGAATTTCACTGGTGAGTGGGGAGTGTCTTGGACAATCTGGTTATTAGGTGGAGGAGCAGACAAGGACAAGTTGGGCCATCCATGATGTTGGGATACTGTCAGGTGGACAATATCTTGCCATCCATCATTTTCAGGAACCTCGGGTTGCAATGAGATGTGAGGGGGCACAGTGTTACCAGGGGCTTGAGGAACTTGGAAAGGAGGCCTTTCAGGCCTAGGTTAGACTACTCCTTGCCCAATCCAATTGAAAAATCCGGCCTGAAACAATTGGCCAAGCTCTTGTGAATCAACACCAAAATGTATGGAGAACCTAGGCTTTCTTGGGCCTCTGTTCCAATTACCTCTCCCTTTGTTTCCTTGGCCATGGATACCTTGGCTTAAAAAACTCATTCCTACATGCATGATTGATTAGAAAATAGTCTTTTAAATAACCATACATGACAACTCTTAAAAATATGAAATATATTTGGCTCAACAATGTAACAGACTCATGCAATCCAATCCATACAAATTGTTTTAGTGTTCATCAGTGAGCAGGGGGTGAATAAAGGGTCCTAGGATATGTGAGGGGTTTGTATTGACAAAAACATGATATGATGAGGGGGAAACAATACGCTTATTGCTCAAGGAAAACAAAAATCAACTGCAAATCAAAGAAAACATCATTGTAGTTCAACCAAGACACTGTGACTGCCAATTGTTTCAACACAAAAGTTTTCTTGACTGTAATCAATTTTGGAACATGGAGTAAAAAATGAATGTGGGAAAGTGATGGGGTTGTAATTAGCGAAAAGTGAATTAATGATGGGGAATGAGAGTGTTTACTGTTCACAAAATTAATCAAGTAATCCATATAGCCATTTTTTTAAAAGGAGATACGCCAACCAAACGATCATAACAATCATTGTGTATTAGCTAGTCCATTGTTCACAATCAAATGTCCACACAGTGTCATCACAAGACAATATACATTTTACACAATCTGTAAGGGAGTTATGTTCCTTTCATTTATCCAATTTGCATCTTATAACAATTCTCAATGTATAATAGTAGCCATTTCCACTCTTTTAACCATCAGAATCAACCTCTGCCCCCACATTACTTCAATCAACAAATACACCCAAAAGTCGTGTTTCAAAAATAACAATGAATTCATATCGTCACTACAAATGGGCATGTCATTTAAAATGAGATGATATTCATTAAACATATGTAATGAATGGCCAAATAATCCAGATTAAAATTGCAAAAACCCAGATCGTTATTTAAACAGACATACAACAACCAACATTCCAACACATGCTATGCACAGAATACTTCAATTATGCAAGTGTAATTATGTCAATGTACAAGCCCAGTTCAATGTGACCCTAACATGTTGGGCTATCCATCATGACGAGGTATCAACAACATGCATGTCTTCATAAAACAAATAATCGAAATGAAAACAAGTCGTGCTTAAACTCTGTAACTATCTCCGAGTGTGGAACCCAAACTATCCATATTACAAACGGTGCGCAACCACCCAAAACACCATGATGCAACATCCTCACTTTACAAAACCAAAAACACAGTCACAGTAATAATTCAACCCATCATGTTGAGCCATCAATCTAATACAGTATTGCTTCAATTTAATCAAACTGCAATCAACCATGTTGTGTAAAACTCGGGCTTATGCAATCAAATAATCATAATGCATACAGTGGATGTATTTTCTACAGTCATCCCAATTGCAATAACCATTCGGCCCCAAAAGAAACTAATGGTTACCATGACCATTTATTCGTTGTGTAGAAACATTGCACACACAAATGCAGTATGCGTGAGCAACATTAAGCAATTGTAATCAATGCCATCCAAAAATACAAATAATCCTTAGCGCAAAAATACCATCATTGTGTATCAACCAATCAACCAAACATGTTGTGGCAACCACGCATACCCATGCATCATCATGGAGGGAGGCTGTGACCTTCTCAAATAAAACAATATTGGATTATCAAACATAAGGAAATCGACTATGTATCTGGACTACCCAATTAACAATGCAGAGTTATTCATTTTAATAACACATGCAGTGACTAGATATCAAACCAACATGATCGTCATATGGCCAACTGGGCGAGTTTGAACCCCATTTTTTTGTCGACAATACACAACCATTCAACAATAACCAAGCAATGAACATGACAAGCCACATTGATGTTCTATGTCAACCCTCAGACCTGTGGAGTTAAAGGTTTGCATTGTGACTAACATAGGAAAAGCTAGAGCCAACTCCCTTCAATGGTGAAAAACCTTTGTGACCAATGGTGCATACACTGAGAGAACCACAAATTATTCATGGATAGATAACAAATGCTGAGATAGGAGGGCTACAACAGAGGAACGAGGCTCCAAATTGGTCAGTAATGGTACTTAACGCACGCAGGGTGTAACCCTCGTGGCTCTTCAGTCAAACAACCACAACATTGAGGTGAAGACAGGGTCGAGTAAGAATAGGAAAACCCATTTTGTGGCCTTTAGTGGTGAAATCAACCAATGTCCAAGTGAACAAAACATAGTGACGCAGAGTGCCTCCAACCATTAAACCCATAAAATCCAGAGACTAGACATAGTGATGTGAACACGTGAGGACAACTAGCCAAGCCAAACCAACGAAAACCCTCCAACTAAACCAACAAAGATCACAGAGAGCCCCTATGGCTGATAACACCCAGGATGGCCCAATACACTGTAACTTCAAATATTTATCACAGAGAAAGCCACCAACAATTCATTCCAAAAACACAATTTTACACAGTTGCAGTACTTTAAGGAAAACACAACCCATACATTCAAGCCAATATCCATTTCATAAACAGAGAAGACTCATGGATGGCCAAAAAAAGACATACTTGTGATCGAAGCACCTTAAAACGTGAGATGGTCGAGCGGTTCCTCTCTGCTAGGAAATCGGAGCATAACCACATGAACAAAGATGAACAATATCTCGATTAGGGTGGGGGGCAACGAAGGAGTAAAGGTGGCATGCAGTAAATGCACATCGCCTCCATTCACAGTCGATTTACTTCTTAGTACATGGCAACAAGCCTTTCATTTACACCATTAATCACATGTATCAAAACCATCACCCATCAATCATGTGACCATATCATACTCTTAACTTATGCCACAAAAAAAATCAACCACGTTCCATAAAAAAAATCGCATAAGCATTAGCAACCTTCACTTTGTCAAATGCGCCACCCACATCCTATCCTACCATATGCATAGTAACCATATAACTCAATAAAATCGCATAACCATTTACTTTCTAGCTAGGATTGAACCATAATAATTAAATATTTCATGCATGTAGTATACTATATAGAATAGTTTAAATTCTCTCATTTTCATTTGTTGCATTGTTTCTTACTTCTTTCCAATTGTTTGTATGTGTCATTGTTTTTTCCAACTGCCTTTCATGTATTATTACTAACATGTTTGTTGTGCAGGTGTCCCAAGAACAGATAGCAATGGCACAAATGAATAACATAGGTCGTAGTAACATAAGAACCAATACTTCATAAGTCCAATCCATAGCTAACAAAAACAAGATTCTCATCAACCATGTAAACAATGTCGAACATGAGCACAATAATCAAATAAGGACCGGACCTGATCTCCAATCTACAAGGGAGTCCCACCTACTAGTATTATTTATATTTTATAATAATAGGCTTTAGAAACACTTTGCGGGAAAAACTTCGTTGATGATTCCAATCGTCAACAGTATCCTGGGAAACCCTTCTCAACAAGGGAAGAAAACCCAGCTAAATCCTTTGCTATATTCTTCAATAGAAATACCTTCACCACCAAGAAATACCTAGCACACAAAAGGGTCTCAAACCCTAGAAGACTAGCACCCAAGAGAGGTGCGCACTTTTCCCAAGTAAATGTACTTTTTGAAATTTCCAAAATCACATGAAAGATATGTTTCCATAATGGGGATTTTACCTTTACTTATACTAACCTAAAACCTGTCAACAAAAGTGTCTATTGGCTCAATAGGGCCGACCTCTCTAAGTCACATTATAATTATTATTATTATTATTATTATTATTATTATTATTATTATTAACCAGATTAATTATCTTTTACATTTATTATTACTTACATTAAGGTGGGGTGTAATGATCCCAAGCCATTATGCAAGGGTCATCATTGTTTTGGTGTCTTTTTAAAACTTTTTCTGAGTGAGGTATTTCGTCAAACACTTTGCTGATCTACCTTTTAGATGTGTTTATATGTGTGTATGCAGCAAATAACAGAAAGAGATAACCATGGAACATACCTCAACCATATGCAATAAGATAGACAAGCCAAAACATCTCAATTCTTCTTTATTCATAAAACAGAGAAACCTACTACAATGAAGATGTCGATCTGGAATGCTCAATAGATGGCCAAGAAGATAGACAATAGATAAGAGTTGCTACAAAATGTTCCCACTAATACAAAATATGCCTCCAAAGGATGAATAAGAAATGAAGATCAATACAAGCAGATCTGAATGCCAAACTCTCTAGTTGAAAAATGCCACGCTCCAATAGAAGGATGAAACCCTCAATAACTCGGCCCTGCTGCCAAAAGTGTCCAATCACCCTAATAAATATGCCAACTAATAGATCGGGTGATGGTAAGAACAACCTAGGTGACCGAATCTCCAAGATCCCTCTCAATCTCTGTAGATCTGAAATTCCCCACTGAATGGTGCGCCCCACTGGATGACTGAAACCCTAGATAATTCGGCCCTGCTGAAGGAGGCATCCCAATGCTCTGAAACTCTCCAAAAATATAGATCGGGACACTGCAAGTCACTAGGTAAAGTCTCAAGGTCAGATCTGAAGTGTAACCCCTCCAAACGGACTAGATCTGGATCTCAAAAACGCCATCCTTCTCTTCAATTCACCCCACTGCTCAAGAAATAATCTGAGCCATAAAACAGTCTCAGAAAACACTAGATCTGATGTCCAAGGCCCTGCAATGAAAACCCAAGTGATAGAATCCTCAACGGCTATGCCAATCTCCTACAACAAATCTCTCTCCAAAGATGGTGTGCCCCTCTTGCTGGAATCCCTCAACTGGTGCGCCCTCTCTCTATCTGCCCATGAAACTGATGTAGAATCCTCCTGCAACTGAGTAGATCTGGAACTAGAATGGTGTGGTAGAGTATTGCATCTCCGATACCAAGCTTGGGACAAGATAGGTGGAATCTTTCACCACCGAATCGTCCTCTAGGGTTTGTTATGTCAAAACCCCCAATATTGGGCTCACTAGGCCCAGAAGCAGAAATCAAAATAAGATCATACATGAATGTGGATGAAAGAGGCCCTTGCCTTTCTTTATACTTTGGCTCACCTTGTCCCTCCAAAGTGACTTTCATTTTATTAATATTTAATTAATTGAAATTAAAAATTACTTTCATTAATTAACACCTTTAGCCAAAGCTCCTTATCTCTCCTTGTGGCTTCACGGCCTTGAGAGTCACTTCTAGCCATCCCATCCTGTAGTGTTGCTCCTCCGATTCCAATGAGCTATTACATTTGAGAGGTTCCTCAAGTAATGTGCCCAAAATGACCTCTTGGTGAATTCCCGCGACTTGTAGCTCAAAATAGTCAAAATCATGGAAATGCATTGAGATGCAATGAAACCAAAGCTAACGTGTGGAATGGCTCATAATGATGGAATATGAACATCAATGCAATATGGACCCTACAATGCCTCTCAAATACCCCTGCCCTTTCGCTCTAGCACCCATGGCTACTCACGGTCATCAGACTCGCCCTATGATGATGTCCCAAAGGGGACATTACATGGGGCGACTGTCTACAATTAGGGTTATAGGTAGGTGCGACTCTTGAACAATATATAGAAAATTATATGATACACACTAGTGCTCATCCACTAGGGGGCACATCCATAGGATGTCATATCTATGGCTCACTACATTCTGAGGAAGAACGGATATTCCGCGTATTCCTTTGTGCTCTTCCATAAGCACGTCCACTCTACATATCTTCATTCCCCTTTGCCTGCGGGAGAATCATCACAGGTCTTTGTAGCTGTTCTCAGTGCCATCATCATGAAATTTCTGTTCACATGATGATGCACCCAACACTTTGGGATTTCACCGTTCCTTATTGTGCTCATCACGAACTTACGCCCAACTCAATAGATTGCTTTTCCATTGGATAATCATACGGAGTTCTTCTCAACTCTCTGAATGGAGGAGGTCATCTCTACATTCATAGCTGTCTCGAGGGGAAGGAACCACTTACCCTTCTTAGGGGGTTTCTCTCAAGTTTGTAAGTTGAGAGAAAGACTCATGGATGCAATGATCCACACCTCATGTTTGTAGCTTCTGAGAATGTCATAATATAGTTGCATTCATCAACACTTGGCTCTAGGTTGACCTTCTCCTCTTGTGAGCTTAAACCTTGTAAGCACTAAAAAACAAACACGCAAAACAATCAAACCTTCAAAACCTTTTCTATGATACCAACTTGATCTGAAAATAAAAAGGTTTGTGTGTACAAGTACAATTGGAAATATTTATGTGACTTAGGAAATTGGATCAAGTTTGCAAGAGCATAAACTTAATGAATTTTACTTAGCATGAACAACATAAACATTCATAAACAACCATCAAAGTAAGCATATAACACAACAAAATGATGAGGAGTTCACCCTCTCTTGGTCTACATCTCTAGTCCAACTTCAATGGATCATTTTCATTGTATGCTCAAAGTGTCAAAATCAATGCTTTATAATGATCAGAATGCAAAATAGATGGCGTCAATGGCTCTAGAATGTCCAAAACCCTAGGGCTCTTCCTACACGGTTTGGCCAAAAGATGAGGAAAATACACTCCCTAGAAGTTTTTCCCAATATCTTGATGTACTTGCTTACCAAAATGTACCTCTATGTGACTGAACTTTGACTTTGAGCATTTTCCTGTGCCAAAAACCCAACACGTGCACCATTTCGAAAATTCGAGAAAATTGTCACACCATTAGGGAGCATAGCTTTTCGATGGAGGTGTCGGTCATATGGACCATGTGGCCTAGCATCAACCTAAAATTATGTGTTTGTTGCTTGACCGTTGGAAAATCCACCTGTTTGTTGGTCATATGGAAGTGTGGTAACCAAGGGCTAGGGCAAGCCCATCTCGAACTTATTTGAATGAAACTAAGGTTCAATTGAAATAATTTAAAACATATATGGTTAAACAAAGTGTGGGTGGGTTGGTATCCCAACCTTTGTCAAGACTTTTCCCACACCTAGATTTTGCGAGTTAACCTCCGGTGGACTCCCAAAAATTTTAAACCAGCAACCAATTACGGGGTGCCACGTGGGTAGCCCCCAGCTAAACCATGTGGCACCTTCCATTACTATACAACGACACATGTTGACCATTGGATTTGGTCCGTCAACCTAGGTCACCTTACCATGTCAAACACCAGTCAACCTTCCATATCGATTGATACGGTTGATACGGTCGGTGACTTAAGTGGAATGTATACGAATGTATGAATTTGTCACAGTCATCATTTTTCCCTATTTGGAAAAGTGGGCAGAACATGATATTTTAACCATACTGACTATGTTTGAGCTCGTTCAAGTGCATTGGGATCGCGAGGAAAGAAAGAATCTAGCATTAGGATATTTAGACATAGGAGTTAGTTAAGATATACTTGGTCTAATATGTTATTAGGTAAAAAGTGTGTTCTTAGTGTGTTTGGTTAGTTTGCATTAGTATGCATTTTCAATTATGTAATCCGATGGTCATGATATGTTCCGGACATAGAGTGATGCGGCCCAGTTCTTACTCTCCTTGATCTTAATGACCATTGATGCATGGCTGGCTTAACACTTGATTGGTCATGATCTCTATTTAAAGAGCATGGAGGTCATTTACTTAGATGTCGATTGTAGAAAACTCTCTTATAAAATATCTGCAATCTTTTCTTTGCATTAATAAACTACTCAAGTGGCCCGTTGGGTACGGGGCCGTGGATGTTTCCCTGTATTGGTTTTACCACGTGAAAACATGATTGTGTTGATCTTTGATACGGTTATGTGAGAGTGGTTATTGAAGGTGTTCTTCCTCTGTTGGAATACACGTGTTTTCAAACATGGTATCAATTTTGTTTGAAGACCTGCTCCTGTTGTAGATCGAGGGCGTGAAGCCGAGTTGCCTCATCTCCATTTTGGAATTTTCGTGTTGGTTGTAGAGCCTGATTATCTTTCTGATTGAGAGGTCCTTGCTTGACCCGTGTTTATACCCCATGAAGTATTTACACCCCAAAATTATGTACACTCTTCCGGTAGGGGAGTGCATGAAGTACCCCTGAGGTCCGGGAGGGCCTATCCCCTCGGTAGGGGAAGAGGCCCCAGCCTTGAGGGTTAGTGACCCCAAAGAAAAAATTACTTGCTTGTAAAGTATGTTAATTTCATCTGTAGTGGACCATTCATTATAAGGTCGCGGATCTAGCGGTAGAAATATTTGGTTTTGCCCTAGAGGCAACCCTCTTTATGGGGAAATATGACTATGGATGATGGTGAATATTTCACGAGAGGCTGTGAGAGAAAGAAGAGGATTCTGATTAAGGTTTGATGTAGGTGTAAATACTTCATTTGTTGGATAATAATAAAGGAAAGGACACAGCAATTTTGGGTGGGCCGTAGCCACAGCGGAGTGGTATGCATCGTGTCTCTTGTATTGTGTGTCTTACATTGTCTTGTTTGCATTTGTTTTATTTCTCCAGTCACCTTTTTTCTAACAAAGCTGGTATCGGAAGCGTGGGTAACTTCCTTGGAAAAGAGGTTCTACAGTTTCAAATTAGAACAATGTCGGAAGATGGAAGTTTTAGGGTTGAGAAATTTAACGACGAAAACTATGAGTTATGGAAGATGCGGATGGAAGACTATTTATATGAATGATCTATTCCTACCATTGAGTGGAGTAGAAAAGAATCAGTGACCATGAAGGACGAAGAATGGGAAGATTCTTGAAAGAAGGCTCTAAGAGCGTCTTGGTGAGGCACAGAGCGTGGGTAACCAATATTTCAAAGAAAAGACAGAAGGGTTTGATGGATCGTTGGACAAATTGTATGAAAACCCTTGGCGTCAAATAAGGTATTTCTAATGAAGAGATTATTTAATATGAGATGTCGAGAAGGTGGTTCTATTGCATATCATTTAAATGAATTATCTGATTACTAATCAACTAAGTTACGTAAAGTGGACTTTGATAGTGAGGTTAGAGCTCTTCTAATCTTGTGCTCATTGCGAAGATGGAATAAGCTTGGTCATGGTGTAAGTAACTGTCCTACGGTTCAAATACTTTAAATTGATATTTGTTGGTGTTATCCTTAGTGAAATCACGATGGAAAAGCCTGTGAGTGAACATCCCGAGGAAATGCGTTGAACATGGATAACAAAGGGAAGACAAAAGGATGGAGTAAAGGGCTTTCGAGAGCAGAAATTCTAGGAAGGTCAAATCCAAATCCAGACTTGAAGAAGATAAGTCTTTGGGGTGTGGGAAGAAAGGACATCTGAAGAAAGACTAGGAGCTCAAAGGAAACAAAGAGATGGATAATAGGAGAGAAATTAGGAAGCAAATGCTTGGTGTGTGTTACAAGATGGCACACTGATTCTTTCTGTAGATAATATTTGAGTCTTGGGTAGTAGGTCCGGAGCTTCATTTTCATGCCACACCCCATGGTATTTTTACAAGTTATGTTCAAGATGATTTTTGACAAGTTCATTTAGGTGATGATAAACCATGCAAAATTGTGTGAATGGGAAAGGTAAAAATAAAAGCAATGAAATGGAAACCAATGGTTGTGAAAGAAGTAAGACATATGTTCCAGATTTAGCAAAAATCTGATTTCAACGAGGGAAGTTGGAAAGTGAAGGTTGTATATCCATATTCTGAGATAAAGGCGTGGAAGGTCATCAAGGATAGTGGTGATAGCGAAAGGAGAAAGGTAGGTACATTGTATCTATGTATTGGTATCTTGAGTCTTCTATATCTTTAGCTTCTCTAGGAGTGGATAAAACACTATGAAATCATATGATTGGACACATGAATTGAGAAGAATTATCACGAGATCCTTCACAAAATAAATTTGTTTCGGATCTTAAACAAATTGCTTTGGACTTACGTGAGCATTGTGTTTATGGAGAGAGAACAAAAGAGAATTGATTTCGAGTTGGAAAGAAAGAGAAGAATGAAAGGTTAGAGATTGTGTATATAGATGTATTGGGACCAACTTAGGTATCATCTTGGTGGCTCTCATTATTATGTTACTTTTATTGATGATGCAACTAGAAAAACTTGGGTTTATTGCATTAGAGCAAAAATCTGATGTTTTGATACTTTTAAGAAATGGAAGCTTTAGTTGAGAATGGGAGCCGAGGAAAAAGTTTGAAGTGTCAGCGAGATCCCGGATAATGGAGGTGAATCTTGCATCAAGGAGTTTGGTGATTCTTGTTCATACCATGGGATTAGTAGAGAGAGACAGTTCCACGAAACCACAAGAAAATGGTGTGTCGGAGAAGGATGAGCAGGACAATCATGGGGCGTCTGAGAATTATGAGATTGAATGTTGGTTTGCCCTTACAGGTTTGGGTAGATGTTGTAGATATTGTTGCTTAATAAACATAGGACTTTCAAGCTATTTGGATGGTGGGATTCCAGAGGAGGAATGGACCGGAAAAAGGTAAACTATTCTTTGAAAACTTTGGTTGAAGCATTTGTCCATATTGATAAAGAAAAATAGAACAAAGCTTGACCTATAAAATCAAAGTGTACATTATTGGATATGGTGTTAATGATTTTGGTTATAAACATGGGATTACAGAAAATAACAAGAATCATTAGAATGGGAATGTCATATTCAATGAAAATGTCATGTACAAAGATCGAGATCACGAGGAAAACAGGAAACAAAAACAAGAATACACAGTGCTTGATGAGATCAGCGAAAAAGAAATTACAAAGGAACACGAAAATCAAAATGTACAGCAATGGGAGAACTATGGTACCTCAAACACTGCAAGTGTTGTTAGAAGATCTACCGGTTAAGTATACCCCTGAGCGATACTCTCCTTCATTATATTATTTATTGTTGGTGTTAAATTGAACGAGAATGTTATGAAGAAAGCGTCATGAGTAGACACAAAATAAGTAGAACAAGGCATGAAAAGAGGAAATGGATTCCTTGGAAAATAACCAGGACTTGGGACTTGGTTAGGTTACTGTGGGAAAAAACATTCTGAATAAATCAGTTCTAGTTGAAGGAAAGAGATGGAGGAGAAAAGCGTCTGAGGCTAGACTTGTTGTAAGGGAGTTTACACAAAGAAATGTATAGATTTTGATGAAATATTTTCTCTATTGCAAAATGACTTCAATTAGGACTATTTTAAGTCTTGTGGCGATAGGAATTTGCATCTTGAGCGGTTAGATGTAAAAACAACTTTTCTCCATGAGGATTTGGAGGAAGAGATTTATATGCATACCAAATTATCCTTCCCTTTTATAGATTATTTAAAGGGAAGGATAATTTGGTATTGAGGTTGAAGAAGAGCTTGTATAACAAATCAAGCTCCAAAGCTGATGAGCCTTTGAAGTTTAGCCGAGGTTTATAATGAGAACAAAGGTTATAGTAGATGTCGTGCAGTCCTTTGTGTTTATTTTAAAAGCTAGAAAATGGAAGCTTTATTATCTTGCTATTGTATAGATGACATGCTTGTTCGCGAGAGGGGTCTAACTCTGAGATATAAATGTGCTCAAGAAGAAATTAGCCAATTCATTTGCGATGGAAGGATTTAGGTCTTTGCAAAGAAATCCCTTGAGTATGAGAATATGAGGCGGAAAAATCCACAATGACGTACAATGCCGAGTGAGTACACCACGGAGAGAAGGTGTTGGAGAGGTTTAGAATGTATAATGCAAAACGGTTAGTACACCTTTGGCCAGCCATTTCAAATTAACTAGGAAATGTCCCAAGACACGGGGAGGAAATAGAATACATGGTCCCCATATTCCATCCCGGTTGATAGCTTGATGTATGCGATGGATTTGCACAAGACCCGGATATTTCACATGCAGTAGGATTTGTGAGTAGGTATATGGAAAATCGAGGTAAAGAACATTGGGAGGAAGCGATAAAGTGGATTCTCAATTATTTGAGAGGTACTACTACATGCATTGTGTTTTGGAGTTCAGACACTGTTCTACAGGGAAATATTGATTCAGATATGGCAGATGAAAAAGATAGCATGAGGAGCACCAAAGGGTATGTTTTACTATAAGGTGGAACAACGAGAAAGTTGGATTTGAAGCTGCAAAAGGTTGTTGCACTTTCAACAACGAGGCAGAGTATGTTGCTGCTAAAAAGGCTAGTAAAGAGATTATTTGGTTACTGAGGTTTATGGAGGAATTAGGAAAGCGAGAGAACAACAAGTTGTATTGTGATAGTTAGAGTTCCATTCACCTTTCAAAGAATTCAACCTTCCATTCAAGACTAAGCATATGATTGAGGTACCTTCATCCCAGCGCGGAGATGGAAAATTGAAGTTGGAAAAAGATACAGCGGAATCTAGCGGACATGTTAACAAGGGGTAACCCGCGAGGCTGAGTTCTTGCTCGGTTAGGTTAGTCTCAGAATAAAGAAGATGAAGGTAAGAAATTTTTCCGAGGAGTCCAAGAAGGGTTCGAGAGTCCGGCATATACACTTGTTGGTGGATTTGTTGAGATGAGTCCTGAAGTGGGAGATTGTTGGTTGTAGGCTGATTATCTTCTGATTCAGAAGTCCTTGCTTTCAGCTATGTTTATACCCATGAAGTATTTACACCCCAGTATGTACACTCTTCCACAGAAGTCTGCAAGGGGTACCCCTCTGCGGGGAGTCACAGGGAGCATGGTAAAACTGAAAAAAATTGCCTTATAAAAGTATATTGTAATTTCATTGTAAATATGGACCGTTCATTATAAGGTCATGAATCTAATGGTAGAAGTATGTTAGGGTTTTCCTAGAAGGCAACCCTCTTTTATGAAATGTATAGCGACTATGGATGATAGTGAATATTGTGATAGAGAGGAAGTATGTGAGAGAAAGAAGAGGGGAAGTTACAACGGGTTTTGTTGCAGGTTGTATCCTTCGTTGCTAGATAATAATAAAGGGAAGACCTGGAAATTTCTCTGGTAGACATAGCCCACCTTTGGATGAATCCACGTATCTGTGTCTCTCTTGTATTGTGTGTCTTATGTGTTTTGTTTTACGCATTTGTTTTATTTTATTGCTCCACGGTCCTATTTTCTAACATTTCCTTACATTTATGGGTTGAGAGAATTATTCCATTGCGTCTAGAGCACTCTTTTCATTCAGGAACACTTCTCATTTCACTCAAAAAGGTTTCCATTTTCCCAAGATACGGCCATTACGGTCAGAATCCGGAGGTATAAAAGCTGAATACGCATTTTTAAGAATTTGCAGAAGTTTTATTTTGATTTTATTTGATTGTGTATTTTATTTCGGGTTGCTACTCTTTTAGATATGTATATTATCTTTACTTGGCATACTGTGCGATCGGAGGCATCGAAGCAATTAGGAAAGGTCATCTTAGGTAATAACCAAGATCTAACCCTTGTTGTCATCAAGAAGCGAAAAAAATTCTTGTGTGAAAAGAGTTTTTTTAGCATTCTCTCCAACAAGTCTTCAACAAAACAATAACGAAAAGCAAAATCCTCGCCGAACATTACAATATGTTTTGCTAGACCATTTGGTTAAAACTTGTCTTATTAAGTAAGAGTCTTGAGTTCAAGTCTCTCTTTTGTTACTTTTTTGAAAAGTTCATGCTAAAAATTGTAAAGTGCACTTCACTTCCAAGCATAAAAGTGAATCACTATAGGTAGCTTTTATATTTTTATTTTAGAGTTATTTATTTTGCATGCAACACTACGTTATAAAATAACTTCATTGTAAAAGTGATCCCCACTTCTCTTTTATAAAGTGGGTCACTTCATAAAGTAACACTATCCACGTGGATTTATTTGGTTATCGTTTATGCCTTTTTTTTACAAAGGCATAACTCTCACATCGGAGGTAGTTTTCAATGCCGTTTTTTTTCATAGCACAAATTTTTGATATATTTCCATCAAGATCATTAGTTTAGGTTTTAAATCCACATTATCTACATATTTAATATGTCTTGTTTACCAGCAACAGCTACTTCCAATGAAAATCCCATATGAAAGATTTATTAAGATAAAGGCGTTCTTCCAGTTACCTTGGGAAAGGAAACAACACCCAGCGATGATAAAGAAGCCAAATGGGATAATAGGAATGATGAAGCCGCGTGGACTAATCGAAATTTCCATCTCTCGATTTAAGAACAGCCTTCAAAGGAATTGATGACCAGAAGCTTGGAACCGCGATTGAATCGTGTTTGGTAAACTCAATATTATTTGACTGCTTGGTTAGAAAAGGAAATAAAATCACCATTATGAGTCCAAGTGATTTTTCTTGCATGGAGACTATCTATCTAAGTTTAAAACACTTTCAATTTTATGTGAAAGATGTAAGATAAAATGGAGGAAGAGTGTTGCATATATCTTATTATTTCTAAGCTAGGTAGTGCATATTCTTTGTTTGTATCTACCTTTTATGCCATGAAGAGGCTTTAGGGAAATCTTATGTAAAACCCACTCTTGAGTCCTTTTGTGCTTCTTTGATTAGAGAGGAAGATAATCTTGTACAACAGGTGATCAACACTGAGGTACCTCAACAAAATATGGTTTCCCAGTAGAAGATAAACCCAAGTATCCCAAGGATCAACATCCTTGCTACAAAAAAAAACAACCTAAGGGTCCCAAACACCTTTCGGATAGCTTAGGATCTAGTGGTGACAAAGGAAAAATATAAAGTAAAGAATACTATGAGACATTGCAAATTTTGTGATAAAGTTGGTCATGATGAGTCAAATGTTTCAAGAAGATGGAAGCCTTAGAAGTACTGATGAAGAAGCACAACATCGGTGTGATTCTTCTTCTTCTTCTTCTTCTCATGGACATGCACTTTCTATACGGTTTTCCTTCCAATACACCTTCTACTACTTCTTCTTACGATGAGTGGCTTATTGATTTAGGAGCATCTTATCCTTATGGCTAAGGATAAAACCATATTTTTTTTTTTTTTTTTTTTTTTTTTTTTTTTTGTTGGTGATGATAGATCTCTCTTAGTGTTGTAGGATCTGGAACATTCAGGGTGAAAAGTAGTCATTTCAATGATGTATTATGTGTTCCAAATATTTCTTGTAACCTTCTATCGGTGTATCAAATCACTCATTCGGTGAAGATAAAACGCCTCACCAAGTTGTGTCGAGGATCTAAAGATCTAAACGTATTCTTGCAAGCTGGAATTGTTGATGATATTACCGAGGTTGTACAAGTTTGACAACTTTGGGTCATCATCTTTTTCATGTCGGTTTTGTTGCTCATACTAGTGACTTGAGAAAACTTTGGCATGGCGGTTTGGTCATCTAAACTATAAGCTCCTTTGTAGCCTTCTGTAATCAGAGATGGTGGCCCAGTGCTTCCTCTTGTTTCATGCGAGGAGATGAATTGTTTGTGTCGGTTGTGTTCTCGGCAAACATAATCGGGGCAGTTTTGACAAGCGTACCTCTTGGCATGCCTCGAGATCACTAGGCTTGTTCACGGTGATTTGTGTGGTCCACTTTCTTCTCCCTTCTTTTAAGGTGCAAGTATTTTCTTAACTTTCATTGATGACTTTTCGAGGGCGGTACTTGGGTTTACCTCTTAAAACTCAAAAGGTGAAGTTTTTGACAAGTTTTGGCCTACAAGGCCCTTGTAGAAAAAGCAATCTAGACATCAAATTCAAGGTTAACAACAGAATGATAATGGAAGCGAATATATGAACAATAATTTTACAAGCTCGCACTACACGGGAATCCAAATGCAACACATTGTTCCATATACTTTGTTGGATCATGTTGTCATTGATGCAATGGTTTGATTGATTGATGTCAAGTGATTGATTGGTGTCAAAGGATTGATTGATTGATGATTCATGTAATATAATATATATTGTCATGGTAGAATGCATAGATGAAGATGGATTAATGAGTTGTCATTGATACATGATGAAGATGGATCGATGTGGTTTCCATTGGTATATGATGCATTAGGAAAATGTATAGATGACTCATTATTGTCTTATCATGATTGATAAGGTGTACAAATGGATGAACTCCAAAGTGGTCCCCCTTATGGTGAAATCCCTCAGGAAGGCAACTGGATTAAGGATTATCTGAAGAATGGTTGGAGGACCCATGCTTGTATGAGAATATGAGGATGAAGATCAAGGAAATTTTTGGTGAAACTATCCTATATGGATGGTGCTTGTCATACCATTTACGGTGGTATGTGGAATGTCACATAACTCCTCACGGTTTGAGTTATGGCCTTCCGAAGTTGAACGACCCTCACGCTTGAAGGCTTGAAGCCCTCGAGCTCAAAGAAGTCAAAGTGACCTAAAGAAGAAATGATAAAATGGGTGACAAAATCAAGAAGGAATATTTATGGAAAGTGGATTTAACCTAAAAATAGAGGAAAATGGGTTAACCTAGAAAGGAGTTAATATTATTTATTCAAGGTGGATTATTTAAGTAAATCAAGAGAAGTGACAATCAAGAAATGATAAAGTAAGGTGAAAAATCAAGAAGGAATATTTATGGAAGTGGTTAACTCTAAAAATAAAGGAAAATAGGTTAAGTGACCTAGAAATGGGTTAATATTATTTCAATAATAATTTTAATGGAGGAAATAGAAGTGGATGGCCCCTAAAATAAGGAAGAGAATTAGGGCCAAGTGACCTAGAAGATGTTTTTAAAGGAAGCTGCTTGGAGTATTGTATAAGTAAGAGGCAAGGATTTCTCATTTAACATACACTTGAGGCATATTGAATATATATAGGTTAATGCGAGGGTTTTACAAATGATATCTAGCTAGGAAGATACGTAGTTCTTTCTAAGGTATGTTATTTCGAGGTCATCTCACCATTTCACTATAACTTTTTTCTATAATGATTCAGATATTTAAGTGCTATGAAAGTGAAAACATATCCAAGTATACGTGGTTCAAAATTAAGCTTTTGGGTCGTTGTATTTTGGAGTTACACTCTGTAGAAGATAGGGTTTGTAGCCGGAGTCCACAGAGAAACTAGATCCAAAAATCCCGGTGTTTAGGGTAAAACATCATAACTTCTTCATAACAGATCAAATTCAGTGAGACAAAATGTGGTGGTTATGTTACGGATCTGTACCCAACCCTAAAATAAGGAAAGTGGGGCCAAGTGACCTAGAAGATGTTTTTAAGGAAGCTACTTGGAGAGTATAAATAAGAGGCAAGGCTCTCTCATTTGAAAAAAACTTGAGCATATTGAATATATATAGGTGTCTGAGGTTTACAAATGATATCTAAGCCGAAATTCTGTGGTTCTTTCTAAGGTATGTTATTTTCAGGTCATCTCACCATTTTCACTATAACTTTTTTTCTATAATGATTCAGATATTTAAATTGCTATGAAAGTGAGAAAACATATCCAAGTATCTGTGGTTCAAAATTAAGCTTTTGGGTCGTTGTATTTTTGGAGTTACACTCTGTGGAAAATAGGGTTTGTAGCCAGTCCTGAAACTAGTCAAAATCAGGTGTTTCGGGTAAAAACATCATAACTTCTTCATAACAGATCCAAATTCAGTGAGACAAAATGTGGTGGTTATGTTACAGTCTGTAGTATTCTTTGTAACAGTTTTAGATAATTTCATCAAATATTTTGTGCGGGGCACTCTCTACAAGGTCGCTCTCTAGAATAAGCCAGAATTCAGCAAGGTATGTCATTTTTGCTATAAATCATTTTATGAGAGGTTCCAAGTAGTGTCACTTGGAGGAATTGCATAAAACACACTAAAGAAAATTGTGTATCATTTTCATATCTTTATACATTACAGGTTCAAAGTTATGATTACTTCAAGTTAGGGTTGTTGACTAATCCAAAACTAGGCATGTGAGACTAAAGAAAAGTTTGATGAAAATGATAGTCTCTTGTTTTT
>SNQJ01S0028790.1:60675-82082 GCA_010110895.2 Picea sitchensis
TCTTACATCCGCCTTATTCTATTTTATTGAAAGGCCTTATTAATATTGACCTTTATTACATCCTAATATATTGATCTACCTATGTGCGGGTTAGGACCCTAACATAATAGTTTGAGTCAACATCTAAATCTGAGTCTTTCATCCCAGTCAACAATGACTTTTTGGAACCACATCCATCAGTGTGTTCCAAGGGATTTTGTGGAACTCACACCACTTTCTAGTGTCCTTCTCCAAATTCCCATTACCCTTATTTATTGTTGGCTTCAACTAGTTTTATTGGGGATAGCCACCCTTGCTCTATCCTTTTATTTGGAATTTAGGGCCACATTTACTGTGCTTCTACTGCAATGGGTTTGCAGAGATAAAATCTTGCTTATTATTTTTCTTGAACTTTTGTTCGATTTTGACAACATATGAGTAAGTGGCTCCTAGTGAGGAGATGTCTAGGAAATCCATATCTTCTTGGATGTACCTATGTAAGACATTGTGGTACTTCAGAACCAGGTGCATATTGGAGTATTTAATACCCATATTTGTGCGCAAGGTATGGAATATGTTGGTGTACTCCCACACCATATGTTGGCCCTCGACCAAGTTTTGAGGAAACCTTGGTCAGGTTTGGACCACTTTTGAACTTCAACACATTGTTCAAAGAAGGAGTGCCCAGGTGGAGATGAGATCACGGATCTCACTTATTTTGCGGGCTATGTGGACCCAATAAGGGGTTCTCTAGGGTTTTTGTAATGGGTTTATGGGGTGTCGGCCCATGGGGTTTACCCATGATTAGGCCTTATTGTAAGGGATTGTAAAAGTATAAATAAGTAAGAATGTAGAAGCTTTTAGAGTAGTCTTTTGGGCTAAGTGCAAGTATTTTGAATGGCTTTGTGCCAAGGAATGTATGCAAGTAAGGATTTGCACTGATAGAAATTTGGCTTTGTTCCTGATGTAGTTTTGGGAAGGTGGATCTCGTGCTCAATGCACAGATATCCTTTCTAGTGCAAAGCTTGACTCTGTGGATTAGTGGTTGGTGGACGTAGCCCCACACTGGGGTGAACCACGTATATCTTATGTCTTTGGTTTTCTCTGTGTTGTGTTGTTTATGTTATGAATCTAATTATTTCTTTGATAATTATGTATAATAGATAGATTTTTTGTTGCTTAGTACTTTACTTGTGTTAAGGATAAATAAATGTTAGATCTAACTTAGTTCTAAGTTCTCAGGATATATAATCATTTATTGTTACTATACCGATCTATCTTTGGGTATATTCTGTGATGTTACTAAGATTAGGAAACTAATGCATGTCATCTTCTAAGTGTTACTAGAATACCCTGCGAAGTGTTATTATCACATATCCGTGTCCCATCTTAGTTACAGACACTTGCATCCTATAACCCCCCCTTCTTCTACCTCGGGTCATACTTCACCTGCTTCACAGGTGTCACCAAAAGGGTCGGTAGTCAGGGTTTTTTTGGTGTGTTGTTAAGCGTTGAACCTTGGGTCTGCCCCTATGGCAACAAATGGTTATGTTGTCGGGACCTGAAACTGTTGTTGTTGGGGATTAAAGTAAATAAAAGAGAAGATTTGTGCGTATATCTATTGTTGAAGAGTGTAATACTCTACTTGACTTTCAAAGATCTGTGCTAAGAAAGAAATCTGATCTGAAGAAAAGAGGTAAATTTTTGTGCTTTAACAAGAGAAAGATAAGTGAATTTTTTTGTTTTGAAAGCATGAATTTAAGTATGTTTAATAGATTATTTCCTAGTCTGAAGGCTAGGGCACAATTGAAAGAAAGAGTTGATCTAAGTAAATTTAATAGAAATGAAGAAATATATGTTATTCATATGCATAGAAAGAATTTTTGGACTAATAAGTGGATGCAGGAACCTAGATTTTTTTTTTGCAGAGTGCAGGTCTAGAACTATGATCCTAGTGTGCAGTATAGAAGAGGTTGGGGAACATTTAAAAGGAAAAGAGGATTGACATTGTTCTATAATTGTATAAGACCATGACATCTTGCTAAGGAATTCCCTGGTGTAGGTCCTATTTGTATTTGTTGTAAGATTGTTTGTCATGAGGTTGAGGATTGTCCAAGGATGATTGCTAAAGTTGAATGAATGAAAATGAGACAAGAAAACTATGAAGGAAGTCAAGATACTAAGGGAAGGTTAGAGAATCATAAAGAGAAAGAATCAGAGAAAGATCAGACTATGTTATTACAGTTGAAAGAAACGATGGATGTTCACAAAGATGTCAGTTACTAGAGATCCTGAAAGTAAAACAATGCATAAGTGCAAGAATAGAAGACTTCGACATAAACTATGTCTTGGATGAAGAAACACGAGTAAATATTATGACATAAGACACTTGGGAAATTTTGGGAAATCGTACTGTGGTAATTTCACTGGGAAGGATAGGATTGTTTAAGGGAAATATGATAACCTTATGTGGAAGAGTTATTAATGTACCTATTATTATTCATGGAACATCGACTGAAGAGAAATTTGAAGTCATTAAGTTTGTTGAGAACAATGCTCCTTTCCCACTTTTGTTAGGTAAGACTTGGATTGAGAAGGATCAGATCAAAAGGAAATTAGAGGAAGAAGCTACATAAAAGAAAAAGCAAGAAATAAGGGATTTCGTAGCTAGAAAAATAGATCAACTAATAGAAGAATGAGAGGATAAGTCGAAGCAGCAGAACAAAGTAACAATGCAGGAGGGACAGATGGAAAGAGAATTAGTTGTCAAGGTTGAAAGAATGCAAGAAGATTTGAAGGACCTATCAACTCAATAAAGAAGAATATCCACCCAGGAAGTATTAAGAGAAGGGATATTAACTTCATACCCTTTGAGGGCACATCAAAAGTGTGAAGTCACTATGCTAGGGGAATATAAGAATAAAAATGGAAAGAGGATTCGAGAAATAGTTGGAGAGACTCATATCATAGGAAAGAAGGAAAGGAAGGTCAATAAAAAGAAATATTTGTTGGAAAATCTACAAGAAGCTACAGAGAACATATGGAAGACTTTGCATATTGGAACCTTGCAGGAGGCAAGTTCGCAGGATTTGAACCTTTCTAGAATAGCAGGACCGCGCAGAATGGGACTTCACCCTGGTGAAGCTATATGATCGTTGGAGGTGCCCTGACCATTATAATGATGCTCTAGAACAGTTAGAAAATTCATTTATGGGCAGATGAACCGCTTATGGACATTGAGTGACGAATCCTACAAGGTGTTTGAAGAGATTGATGGGCAGGACTTGCAATTGGATCAAGTGGTTGCAACAATAGAAAAATGTCTGGAAGGGCATGTTACAAAGTAGATGATCCAAGATCTCTCTGAGCAGCAGGCTCAGGCAAAGAAGCAAGTCGAGGCAGCTTGATTTAAGCTCGAGGCCTTTGAAGCAGCATTGACTAGACCTAAGTAACTCAGGATGAGTCACAGGTGAGTGTTGGGGGCATGTTGGCCCTGACAAATTTTTGAGGAAACCTTGGTCAGGTTTGGACCACTTTTGAACTTCCACACATTGTTTGAAGAAGGAGCGACCAAGCGGAGCTGAGATCGTGGATCTCACTTATTTTGCGGGCTATGTGGACCCACTAAGGGGTTCTATAAGGTTTTTGTAATGGGTTTATGGGGTGTCAACCCATGGGGTTTGATGCAGGAGCATCGCCTTCAAAGACCAAAATGCACACATGGAGCCAAACAAAGGATGTCTCAGCATGGACAAAATTTCTAGTCAAGCATTTAACTCATAATTTAATTAGGTTTTTGAGATTTTTTTGTGAAAAACATTTTAAAATGTAACTTGTTTGTAAAGTCTCTAAGGACTGTAATAACTACAGATATGGACTGTTGACTCTATTTGGAAGTAATAGGCAGTTAATGTAATAGGACAAATTAGGTAGGAGTTTTAAAATCTGAAACGATGGATTTCATAACAGAATGAGAGAGCTCATGGAGGTGGTCCTTATATAGTTTTCTTGGTATTGTATTGAAAAGGGGGGATCAGAAACAAAATGTAAGAGATAGATCAGAAGAAGGAGTAGAGCAGAGTAGAATAGCAGAAACACTATGTAATTTTCATTTTTTTTCATGAATGAATAGAACAGATAGAAGTTTGTCCCAAATCTGTGGACTATGTTCATTTCATGTGATATTGAATGAATGTTATTCTGTGTGAATGAGTTGTTACAACTCATTTCATGTATGAGTGTTCGAGATATTAACTGTATGAGTTCGTGACAAAACTGGTTGAGTTTCAATCCTTTCTCTTCTGACACTTGTATGCAAGGTGTGCATCTCGAACACAAGGAGTGCATCGAATGAGTCTCAGATTCACTCAGAGAGGAGTTCAAAGGGAACCAAGGAAACTCAGACCAGGTGCAAGGTGTGCATGACATCAAGAAGCTAAAGAGATTTGAAGAACCAGAGTTGGAGAATGCCAGGTGGGAGAGAAGCACTTTATTTTCAAGAAAATCCTTTGAACTGAGTTATTCAAAATCCCTAGAATGTAAGGTGTGCATGGGAGACCAAAAAACTTTCTAGGGATGAAGTTCAGAAGGGATATCAATTTCATAAATTGTTCACGATATCCAAAAGTCTGGACTCGCAGGAAAGGCGAAGACCAAAATATTCTAAGTGTTGAAATCTTCCAAGTCTGGGAAGAAGGCGCAAAATCTTAGGAGGGAGAGAACAACAGTCATAGGATAAGATACAAGGAAATATCTGGACCATGGAATCCACATAGAAAAACTTTGAAGAGAGTGCGGGAGATATTAGATCAGAACCGTCAGATCAGAGCACCATGGACCGATAACCGTTGGATCTGGAAGAAGTGCGTGAAAGTTAAATCCCTTCGCAGTGTACAAGAAGTTGGGTTTTGCGAAATCCAAAACCCTGGCGTGATCATAGCCATCCATTGGAGGGGACACGTTGTGAATATCTACAATTTCGTTGACTCGCTCATCAAAGGAGTCAAAGTTTGAGTTGCAAGAACACACAACTCGCGAAATTGTGATTTGATTGCGACCGTTGGATAGAGAGGAGATATGGACCGTCGATTTTCCAGAAAGGGTTTCGGGGTTTCAGCGATCGGAGGATTTGAAGAGAGAGACCTCTCGAACTCGTGAAATGTGAACTTGCAAAAATATCACGACCATTGATCATTCCGTAAAGATCACAA
This sequence comes from Picea sitchensis, assembly GCA_010110895.2. Taxonomy (NCBI): domain Eukaryota; kingdom Viridiplantae; phylum Streptophyta; class Pinopsida; order Pinales; family Pinaceae; genus Picea; species Picea sitchensis. Next base: position 65,865 of record SNQJ01S0028790.1, read on the forward strand.
TCGTTGGTTATCCCGATGTCATCAAGACTGTCCATTTTGGAGGGACGTGTGGCAAGAGATCAACATTTTGTTGACTCGCTATTGAAGAAAGTCAAAGGAGTAGGGTCGAGGATTGGTGAAGTCAAGACTCGCGACATGAATTGAATCATCAGATCACAGGAAAACCTGGACCGTTGATATAGGTGAAGGGAATATCGGGAGGTTTAGCCCCAAGTCATAGCCAAAGGAAATGTGGAGGAACTAAAGGGAGGAGCTAACATGAGTTTAGCCCCATATCAATTTTTGTAATCAGGAGTTTGACAGACAAGGAGTCAATTCCTTCCCATCATCGATACATAAAATTTGACGAGCGCTTTTTGGACTCAGTCGGTGATCACAGGTGGTGGTCATGTGGAGAAAGGATACGAGGGGAGCTAGCCTAGTGCTTAGCCTTCGTTGGGAATCGACTATTGAGAGTTAGAGAGTCAAGGGTGGCTCACACATTGAGACCCTGATACACGAAGTTCTAAAGTATTGTCTGTGTAGGCGTGCAGTCACAGCCCATGGTCGCGTGGGGTGGAGATCGTGCTTGGTGCTTGTTCGCACAACACGAGTTTCATAAAGGGACCTGTGAATATTTTTTCTTGGGGTTCTAGTAGGGACCAAAGAGCTATTTCATCTCGAGTGGATTGAAATATCCAAAGACTGAGAGGTCGTAGAACCCCAAAGGGGAGGGGGTCTGCATCAGGTGGTATCAGAACTCAACTTTTGAGTTTGTTTTCAGACAACAGAAGAAAAGAGAAAGGAAGAAATTTGGTATCAATCGTGGTAGCAAGAATTTGATTTTTGTTTGTAGGTGACACAGTGAAATCATGCCACTAAGAAGGCACAGAACGAATGTAGAAATGGAATAAGAAATGAGGCGAGTCCGAATGAGACTGGATGCCATGGAGATAACACATAGAAGAGCACCAGATACTGGATATTTCAGTGAAGCTGAGAGAAAAGAAGAAGAAGAGGATGAAGAAAATGTAGCAGAGGATGTTGCACAAAGTTTCTTGATAAAATATGTTTCAAAGATAGGAGCCAGAGAAAGAATAGAGGTACCAATGTATGAAGGCAATTTGGAAGTTGAAGAATTGTTAGATTGGGTGCGTGCTATGGACAAGTACTTCGATTATGAAGATATCAAGGAAGACAATATGGTGAAGCATGTAATGACAATACTAAAGGGCCATGCAGCGTTATGGTGGGATGAACTGCAAGTCGAACGTCGAAGTAACAGTAAGAAGAAAATTAAAAGATGGGATAGGATGGTAGCTAATTTGAAAGCCAAATTTATCCTGAAGGATTACCGGATCAATCTTTATAGAAGATTGCAGAACCTGAAATAGAGGGGTTTATCAGTGAGGGAGTACACTGAATAATTCTACCGATTGAACATCAGGGCTGGACAGAAGGATAATGAAGATGAAAAGACCACCATATACATCAATGGGATGAGATATGAAAACCAAGAGGAGATAAACATGATGTCGGTTAGAACAGTCGAGGATGCCTATCAAGCAGCCTTGAAATCTCAAGAAAAATTGGTCAGGAAGCAAAGCCAACGAAGCAGAGGACAAAATTCAAGAAGAGGCAAGGGAACTAGTAGAGAGAAGTTCCAGAAGTCGAAGCCTAAAATTGACAAACACCATAGTCACCATGAGAAAGGTGGAAGTTCTAAGGAAGGAAAATATGGAGGAAGAAGTTCTTTTTCCATAGGTAGAGGAATAGGAAAAGCCAAAGGAGGCATAGTTAAATGCTATACCTGTGGAAAAGAAGGACACAAATATTGGGAATGTCCTGATAGAGAAAGGGAAGAAGGTGGAGAAGCACACATTGCAGAAGCACATAACAATGTGGAAGTAGAAGCAACAAAAGGAGGAAGAAACCTCATGATGAGAAGATTTCTTCTTAACCCAGAAAAGGAACCAGAGGAACCAGTTCAGTGAACAAGCCTGTTTAGAATTACTTGCAAGTCGAAAGACAAAGTTTGCAAAGTAATCATAGACAGTGGGAGAAATGACAATGTAGTATCCACAAAGATGGTGGAAAAGATGGAGTTGAAGACAACTTCACATCCAAAGCCATACAAGGTATCGTGGTTGTAGAAAGGACATCAATTCATGGTAAGTCAACAATGCCAAGTTGAATTTAAAATAGGAGGTTACAAAGATGAAATATTGTGTGATGTAATTCCTATGGATGTATGTCATATTTTATTGGGGAGGCCATGGAAATATGACCAAAAGGTTATTCACGATGGAAGAAAGAATACCTATACTCTAGAAAAGAATGGTAGAACACATATGTTGTTACCCATAGAAGACAAAGAGAAAAAGAGAGAATCTAGTTCAAGCATACTTCTCATGAATGGGAAGGAGCTCTTAAAACAAGTCAAGAAGGAGAAATAAATGTAGTTTGTTGTAGTGAGGAAGCCTAGAGTTATCCTTACAAATGATTCTGTAGAATATTTTCCTATAGAAATCCAAGAACTGTTAGAAAACTTTGTTGATATAGTTGTGGATGAGTTACCACACTCATTGCCACCAATTAGGATCATAAGCCATCGTATTGACCTTATTCCAGGAGCTAGTTTACCAAACAAAACATCTTATAGGTTGATACCTAGAGAGAATGAGGAAGTCAAGAATCAAGTCTAGGAGTTATTGGATAAAGGGTTAGTCAGGGAAATCCTAAGCCCATGTGCAATACCGACTGTATTAATTCCAAAAAAGGATGGAGGATAGAGAATGTGTATAGATTCTAGATCCATAAAGAAGATACATTAGGTACATATTTCCTTTACCAAGGATGGATGATTTGATGGACTTTTTGAGTGGAGCAAGCTATTTTTCCAAGGTATACTTGAAGAGCGGATATCATTAGATAAGAATGAGAGAGGGAGATGAATGGAAAACAACAATCAAGACAAATGTAGGATTGTTTGAATGGCTGGTCATGTCGTTTGGGCTGACAAATACACCGAGCACATTTATGAGACTGATCAAAGAATTCATAGGAAGATTTGTCATAGTATATCTGGATGACATACTAATCTTCAGCAAGACAAAGGACGAACACTTAAGACATTTGACATCAGTGATGGAAGGGTTGCAACAAGAGAAATTGTTGATAAATCTGAAGAAGAGTTATTTTAAGAAGAAGGAGCTCATATATTTGGGTTTTGTAATCTCTTCAAATGAATTGAATATGGACCCAAAAAAGGTGAGAGAAATTAGATAATGGCCATCACCGAGCAACGTATTTGATTGAGGTAAGAAGTTTTCATGGGTTAGCAAGTTTTTATAGAAAATTTATCAGAAATTTCAATGGAATATGTGCACCCATGTTGGATACTGTGAATAAGAAACACAAGTCCTTCAGTTGGAAAGAGGAAGCTGAGAAAGGTTTCAAAGTGTTGAAGGAGAAAATCACAGAGCAGCCAATTCTGGTCTTACCAGATTTTGGAAAAACATTTCAGGTGAGATGTGACGAGAGTGGATTAGCTATTGGAGCAGTCTTGAGTCAGGATAATAAGTCAGTTGTTTATTTCGGTGAGAAACTAATTGACGCCAAGAAAAAATATTCCACATATGACAAGGAAATTTATGCGGTGATTCAAGCTTTGAAAAAATGGAGGCATTATCTAATTCCTAAGGAATTTGTCTTGTCCAGTGATAATCATGCTTTGCAATTTATTACTGGGCAAGAAAAGTTAATGAGAAACATAGAATTTATGAAAAATTTTACTTTTGTTACTAAACAAATTGTTGGAACTACTAACAAAGTCACAGATGCTTTGAGCAGGAGGAATTTGATTGTACAGGAATTCTGAGTGGAGACCTTGGGGTTTGAGCACCTCAAGGAGATGTATAAAGAAGATGCAGATTTCAAAGAAGCTTACGAGGTGTTGGCGCGAGTTTGTCCAGACCAGGGTCCTTCTCAGGTTACCAACAAAAGGCATCGTGTAGTCTAGAGCACTGGCATTTTCATCCCCTCCGAAGAGAGGAAGTCTCACCCAAAGTGCTGCTGAGATAGATAGATAGGGAAGGGTAGGGAGAATTCTACAGAAGATCCATAGAGTACTCGGAACTCACTTCAGTTCTTGTGCAATCAACATTATCAGATCAGAACAATCTAAGTTGAAGAACAAAACCTACTAGTATTGCGAGCACCAATTAATCATAAGAGCAACAATTATAACTCATAAGCTATACAGAAAGATTGAAACGCATAAGCAACCATGTAAAGACACATCAGATTTGAAAACTTAATTCTTCTTCATATCATCATCAAAGATATTTCTTACATTACAAACTCATCATAACATAGAAAGTACAGTACAAAATTTTGGCTCCAGACCTTAGCCACATAATTCTGACTTCCCATCCAGTAGGTCGCGTTCATTACAGATTCTACTCTTCTTGATTTATAACAAAACCTTGAACAATGCCCATGGGCATGGCTCCGATTGACACAACTCAACTTAACAACATCATCTAATGACCAAACATGAATGAGCAAACTAAACAATAAAAACCCCAAAACAATTAACCCTTTTTCAAATATATTATGTCCTATGTATAGCTGGGTTATGTCTTCTTGTTTGGCTTGCACCTCTTCTTGTTCTATTGCAACTATCTATTGTTTAGCTGGTGTTGTACTGGCTTCCGTAACTATTTTATGTTGTTCTTCCTTCCGGCCTCTGATGAAGGTTGTGCGACCAACACTTGCGCAATTATTTCTCAAAAAAAAAGGGCCCAACAGGCTCCGACCACAATCCTTGACTCATCCTCGAGTCAAGCACTTGGTTCCTTCACATTCTCTAGGAGCGACTGTTGCTTTCTCTGATCCATATTTTTTTCTTCTTTGAGATATTTTGTTTGTGTCTTTTCTTCCTTCACTTCTTCAAACGAAGGGCCCAAATCTGGAATGAGCTCTAATGCTTTGTGTTTACTCCATGAAAGATTTAAACTTTGTCCTGCCATTTCCGGGCAAGGAGTGATTCTTTGGCCAAGAATTGTTGGGTCATCTCTTTGTTGTGATCCTTTGGCTTGGTTGCAACCAATGAGTTCCATTTGGATTTAGTTGTTGCATCGAACTAGTGCATCTTCATATAGGCGGTTTGAATCACCGATTGAAACTCGTGTAGCTCTTTCTTGGATACTGACTGTGATTCGTAGAGGGAATTGAGTTCGTTATTGGCTTGCTAGTCAAAATTTTGCTGCTGCTCCATGGGGTCCATTTTGACCGCAACTTCCTCATTGAGCACTTGGATCTTTGTGTGCATTTCCTCCAAGACTTGATTTCTTCGAGCGATGATAGCCATCCAATCACTGACTTCCTTAAAGATTCTGGCATAGTCCGTAGTCTGTTTGTGTAGTGTCGCTCAGGCATTGTTACCTTGCAGTATTATCTTCTACATTTGTTCTTGTAGCTGTTGAGGCTGTTGTTCTGCTTTTTGCTGGACTTGTTGTAACGTTGCTTGTATCTACTCTGTGTGTGTCGTGCAATGTGTCCATGCCAATTGTATCAGCTATATTCGTTGCTCTAGTTCTGTTATCTTGTTGGCTTCTAGTAATTTAGGAGCAACCTTTCGGATCTCGAGCCAGGATTCTGCAAGTTTTTTCTCGACCTTTTCCAGTTTGTGCTCAACTAGGATTCTGTCATGTTTTTTCTCCATTCTACATGTTTGTTCAGCTAACTATTCTTTTCTGGTGAGCTCGACTAAGCTCTCGACGTCCTGGAGTATTTTCTCTAGTTGATCTGTGGGGGCTCTGATTAGCCCAAATAATTTTGATGTTGGACACTGTTTTGCGTCAATCATAGCATTATACCATTTGGAAAATGTTGTATTGTTGAGCGCTATGTTTTCTGAGTCTGGTTTGGCCTGCCATGGCTCAAACATTTTCGCCAGACACCCTTTGTCTAGTATTTCTGGTTGTTGGCCCACCGGTGACTTCCACTTGATCATTGTGAGTGCCACAAGTAGGTATCCATAGGTAAATGTGCCTCCTTTAACCTGTGCCTCGTCGCAAGCTACGAGCAATTCCTCCAGTAGGAAACTACACCAGTTAAATACTGCTCCCTGATTGAAAAAGTCAGCAACAGATAGCGCATCTAGGGTGCATTCTCCCTTATAATAGGACCTCATAACCTTGCTAGTGATGATGTAGCAGCCAGTCCAGACTGGTTTAGGTAGTATTGGCTTAATGACTGTTGTGCGTCTGCTTGATGTTAAACCTCTCGTACATACTAAGTTTTCCTTTCTTCTTCCCATGCTTACCAGGTCCCTAAAATCCCTTTGACACATCCTCTCTTTCAGAGGATAGTATGGTAATCTATTGGATATCCTATGCATGGATTGGATATCTCTTATCCAACCATAGGCTTCTGTCGTGCACTCTGCTTATCAAAAATTTTGTACAACGTGCCATGTCACCTGTGGTGCCGAAGAATGAAAAGTCTCTGAGGTTCATGATGGTGGTTTTAAACAAATTAATGAATTCCTTTTTCAGTATAAAATGTATATCTCCAGTTCCATCCGGAGATAACTCCCAAAAGACGTCAGGGTGCATATGTGGGAACAAAGATGAATCTGTGAGGTCAAGGTCGAGCAGCTTGACATGCTCTACCTTCCCTTTGAGGTCACCTATGATCTTGATTCGAGGGTCACATATCTCATCTGGTACTGCTTCTTTCGTCATGGCGCTTTGGCTTGTTGTATCTCTCGGCATTCACACGTCTGTGGCAGATAAGATATAGGCTATGTGTTTGGATTTTGTGAAGGTCTCTACTAGTTCACACTACTGAGTGTGGAAATGGCTATGCTCATTTTGAGAAACAATATGTTCTCAGCTGAGTTCTGAGAGTCTGTTGGATAGCTTTAATGGGTATGTTTTAACAATAAGTGCTCCTCATGATGACTGTATGGACACAACAGGGTGTGAATTGTCTGACGGGATGGTTTGATCAAGGGATATCCAATTGGGTGATGTGAGTATTTACTTGTTTGAGTGGAATAGGGACATGGCTGAATTGAGACCTTTCTACTTGACGGGTGGGTGTCCCAGTGCGAAGTTCGATGGTATCTTGGAATAATGTGGCTTTATGGCTTAACAACCGAGAGTCGGGGTACCGGACTAGCAATAAAGGTTGTGACTAGACTAGTTGTGTGTGGCATTTAATTCAGATTGGATTTGGATTCAGGGCACCTCCGACCACAAGGGTTGTCCCTATCATCCTTAATGACACATATTACTGGACTTTCTCATGCTTAATATTCTGTACTACTGAGTCGTTAATTATGTATCAACCAACACTTAAATGAAATAGATAAACTATGTATTATGGTGCAACACTGCATGCATGGACATTATAAACTGAATTTGCAAAACTTCAGAAAGAAAAAAAAAACTCAAATATTACTATTGTACAAGCTCCATCGGATTGGAGCAACTCCCACTCTTCTCAGTTTCGAGATAGGTAGGGCTTCAGGCGATCCCCAATCACCCATTCTTTTCATAGCATACCATCCATTTGTGCGAGTTGGACTGCTCCTGATGGTCGGATCTCCGCAACTATGAAGGGTCCCAACTAGTGCATGCGCATCTTGCCAAGGTGCGACTGGTATCGAATGTCATAAAGTAACACCTTGTCCCCTTGTGCAAATACCTTGGTCTTGATGTCGCAATCATGCTAAGATTTTTTTCTCGCCTTTTCAATTGACTGATGGAAATCTACTAGAAATTTGGTTTCTTCGAGTTTTGGTAGCTCCGCAAGTCTTTGTGCCACTGATTCTTCGTCTGTCATACATGTGGCTTGTGCAATATACAAACAAGGTGTGATGAACTTTGTGGCCACTACTGCCTCTTTTCTGTAAACCAACTGGAACATTGTATATCTGTGGAGTTTCTTTGTGGTTGTCCTATAGGCCCATAATATCGCTGGAAATCTATCATCCCAGTCCTCTCGGTTTGCGCAACATACCTTCGTTAGTCCTTTTTCCAGGATTGTTTTGAAAGCTTCAACTGTTTCGTTGGCCTGTGGATGGTATGGACTACTCTTGTGATGTTGAATTAGAAATTCGGTGGTAAGTGTTGCTATAGTGTTTCTAATGAAGTGGGTGCCCTAATCACTGTTTAGGCTCCTGGGACATCCGAAGCGGGTAATGATATTCTCGAAAATGAACCTGGCAATTGTATCCGTCAAACATTCATGTACCGCTGTTGCTTCAGCCCAACGAGTAAGGTAGTTGGTTGTGGTAATGATGTACCTTGCCTTCGAATGTTTTGTTGTGGGGTTGGTGGGCCCAATGAAGTCAACTACCCATTTCTCAAATGCCTGTAGAGCTCTAACTGGATGTAGTGGTAATTCATCTCGGTGTGACGGTTTGCCCACCCATTGACAAACGTCACACGATAGAGCGTATGCTTTTGCATCCTTGAAAAGTGTTGCCCACCAAAGTCCTGCCTATAGAAATTTATGTTTCGTTGCCTTTCCTCCTACATGTCCTCTTGCAATTACACTATGGAATTCCCATAGTATATCCTACCTTTCATGATCTAGGACACAACACCTGAGGATATTGTCTAGTTCTAGTTTATACAGTTGGTCGACGATCAACTGGTAATATTCTACTCTGACGACCATATGGCGTTTCTGGGTTGCGGGATATGTTTTAGGGTAGGTCCATATGTTGATTAAGGATGCTATGTCCTCCAAGTATTTTGGTATTGCCTCAATCTTGAACAAATGTGCATCTGGGAGATGATCATCAACTGCTTTGCCACTTTATCCTAACTCTAGTTTGGATAGATGGTTGGGTCTGACATTGCATTGTCCTGGCTTGATGATGACTTCAAAGGAAAATTCCTGAAATAAAAATAGCCATCTACAAATTCTTCCTTCCAACACAGGTTTGTTAACCGGGTATTTTAATGTTGAATGATCAGTAAAGAATTTGAAATGAGATCCTAACAGATAGTGTCTAAATTTCTATAAAGCGTAGATCATCGCTAGGCCTTCCCATTCATTCATTGTATAGTTGCACTCTGATTGCGACAACTTCCAACTCGCAAAGTATATAGGGTGATCCATAGCTCCCTCTCCTGGCTGTGTTAAGATATCTCCTAAGGCAATTCCTGAAGCATCCACATGGATGTGAAATTCTTTCTCCCAATTTGGGAATATCAAAATTGATGTTGTGATGAGTTTTTCCTTAAGTGTTTTGAATGCTTTGTCACACTCGGGAGTCCATCGGAACATTTCATCCTTTTTCAGGAGGTTTTCCATAGGTGCAGTAATGTTGGCATATCTTCGGAAGAACCGATGATAATACCCTGTGTGTCTAAGTGTGGAATGCTTCATTTTAGCACTCGTCGGTGGCGGAATATTCACAATGACTGCTACTTTAGTTGAGTATACCAACACTCCTTCTTGGCAGACTATGTGTCCCAACAGGTTTTCGTGTGGTACACAGAATATACACTTCGTGAGGTTTAGTGAGATTCGTAGCTCTCTACATCTGTCGAACATTATCCTCAGTAGTGCTACATGTTCCTTGAGCAGGCTATATATTGTCCAATCATCCATATAGACCTCTATAAACTTGTGGATAAACTCTCTAAAGGCTTCTATCACAATCCTAGAGAAAACTACAAGGGCATTCTTTAAACCAAATGGCATTAAATTATATGAAAATGATCCCCATTCGGTGATGAAGGTGGTTTTTCTCTTGTCCTCTTCAACAATCCTAACCTTATGGTATCCTGAGAATTCATCCGTAAATGAGTATGCTTCCTTCCTTGCAAACTGTTCTAGGACCTCATTGGTAAAGGGTGTTGGGAAAGGGTCGTGCACACAGGCAGAGTTGAGGCTCCTATAGTCTACACATACTCGAATGTCTTATGTGTCTTTCTTTCTTTGAATGACTATTGGGCTGACCCATTCTTCTTATTCTACTAGAAAAATAAGAACTGCTTCCAACATCTTATCAATCTCCTTTTTAACTTTTTCTTTTACTTTCAGGTTAAGCTGGTATGGCCTATGTCTAATAGGCTTGGTTCCTAGTTTTAGCTCAATCTTCATTTCTCCTGAAAATCCTTTGATTCCCTTTAATTCTGAAAAACTCCTAGGGAACAAATCTTTGTATTCTTGTAGTAAGGTTTGTATTTCCTGTCTGGTCTACTCATCCCAGTAATTTCCCACCAGAGCTATCTTGGGTTGCTCTTCGGTCCCTATGTTGAGTCTGTGTAGTTTTAACGGGGGATTGTAGGAACTATTGGTCTGACTAGGTATGGTGTTTTGGATTTCCCTGTTTCCCTTAGTCTCTTTGATGGATAGGTTTCTCAGTTCTTCTAATTCATCTAGGCTTTCTGAAGGTTTGCTAATCTGATAGCATTCTATAGGATTTACGGTCATAGTTAAGTGGAGTTTGGTCTAAAGTTCTTGGGTATGCTTGGGACATACTAGAAGTTCTTTAATATTTTGTAGGATTGGTTCAAGCTCATAGTACTTACTTGTGAACGAGAAGTCTTTGCAAAATTGAGCTACCAGTTTTTGTTAATCATTGGTCTGTCTTCTAGTTTCCTGATGTATAAACCAAGCTTTCAAAATTTCACCTAGGGAATGGGGGAATACCTTAACCCATAAGAGAGAGGGTATCTCCGCAACCTACCATTGTGTCACACAATGTTCGATGTGTATTCTAGGGTCTGATTCTTCGATGAACAGTTGCATGATGTAGGGGTCTATCTGTTTCTCTGATTCCAATTGTTCCTTATTCCAGAACCTGTATTTGAGAGCTTGCTTCACTTCATCCCAAGTTTTAAGTGTCGTTTTGTGTGTAGCCCACCATTTAGAGGGGTTTTTCTGGAAAGAGATATCTAGTACCGAGATTCATTGATCCTCTCTTACTTTATTTTCCATGCTCTGCAGGAATTTTCCTAGGTCTGAGGTGCCATCATATACTGGGTGTTCTCTGACTTTAGTCCCAATCCATCTGGTCATTGTGACAGTTGTTCACATTCTTGGGAATCTTTCGTGCGAACATTGTTGCCAACTATTAAAATCCAATTCCGAGTCTTCATCTACTGATTGTATACTTATCCAACTTACTAATCTATCTGCAGTAGGATTTATATAATCATTTTTTGTCCCAGCTGTTATGGTGTAAAATTGGTATAGGTCTTCTCCTTCCATATTATTGTTCATTGGTTATGTGTACTTGGGTCCTACGTATGGATCTAAAGGTTGAACTACCTTGATTCCCACAACTTCAAAATTCATGGTTTCTTTCTTTAAGTCAATTACTGTGTAATTGTCATAGGCCCAATAGGGTAGGGGTCCTTATCTCCCATGATCTCAATGACTTCAAAGTCAACCACTATTTTTTCGCCTGCTACATCGATTTCCACGTTATCCAGTCTTCCTATGGGAAAGATGCAGTATTGGTTTTCCATTCTTAGTTGAATTGGGGAATATGTCAGTCTTGGTTTTCCTAGGGCTTCCTAAGTTTTCTTGGGAAAAATGTTCACATATGACCCTAGGTCTAGCATGACGTCCTTAATTTCGAAGTCATCTAACTGGGCTATCAGTTGAAATTATTTTCCAGATCTTACTTTTCTTCTTTTCACTCTCTAAGTTCTCTTCTCAGGAAGGTTATCCCTAATCCTTGCTTCAGAGGTTTCTTCATTTCCTAAGACTAGGTACAGTGCATTGCGCAACTTCTCTGTTAGTTGGTCATTCCCTAGAATGTCAGAGAATAATTGAAACCAGATGTCAACTGCATTTTGATGCTGCTCAGGTTGTCTCAGTATGCCTATAAGGTTTCTGGGTGTAGGGGATGAAACAGGTACTTGTGCTACCTTAGGATATACAACCAACTGAGGGGGGTTCTCTTGCATTTCACAACTAGGAATACTTTGGAAGGCTTCTATGACATATTTAAAGAAAAAAATTTGTTTTAAGGGGTCGTACTTGTCTTCCTTAGGTACTGCCTTCTAAATCTGGGGTAGATCATCAACATTAGCTCCTATCCTCACACCTCCTCGAGTGATGATGTTAATATTTGACAATTGTCCTTTAGAAATCCTTTTGATCTCTGAACTAATAAGGTTAGTTCCTCTTTTTCGTACCCTGTCTTCCCATTTTTCAATTAGCTTTGGACAGTATTCAGTTGCATGTTCATTAGTTCTACAATGAGAACACCATGGCTGCCTTGGATGGGGACAGTCTCTAGCCAAGTGACCCTGCTCATCACAGTTATAACAGTTTCTTGGTCCTCTTCCACCAGTTTTTACTCCTCTAAACTCTCCGCCAAATCCACCTCCTTTTCCTTGTCCTGGTCCCTGGGGGTTTTCATTTACCCTGAATGTTGTACGGTCTAGCATGTCCGCCAGTGCATCCAATGCCCTACATTGGTTGGTAGTATGTGTAGTATATGCACATAACTCACAATGGACTGTGTTTGGTACTTTCGAATATTTATGCATGATGGGGCATTGTCTTGGTCCATGCTCGTGGTTTCAGCAAATCCCACAATACTCTACTGTCAGTGTTGCTTGACCTCCAGGGAATGCGTGATATGGGTTGGGATGGTGAAATGGTGGGTTCGTCGATAATTACGCAACTCCTCCTGTAGATCTTGGTGGGGTTGCCAATAGATTTTGGGGAGGTCCCAACCCTCTCCCTCATGGGAATTTGTTCGCCAAATGCCCTTTCGTATAGAATCCAGTGCACCAAACCTGTGGTCATCTTGGTCTAGGTATCGTCAGTTCTTGAATATTTTGTATAAGGGTTGATATTTGTCCTTGTAGTTGCACTAGATTCGCGTCTACTAGGGGTCGGGTTACTCTCAATCTTCCAGGGTATCCCACCATGGCTTCAATCTTCATCAATTGTTCCAATGCGTCTGTCAATGTGGCTATCCGTTGTTGTGTTAGCGGAATCTGAGTGAGAGGTAGTAGCCCCTGAATGTACCATCCACTTTGATGTTCTTCGTGGATTAGGTGTGCCAACTTCCCTATGGAATATTTGAACTTCTGGGTGTATTCCCAAGCTGATTCACCTTCTCTTTGTTGGATTTTGTGCAACTCAGAGAGATCCTGTTGTTCGAACTAGGGCAGTTTGAACTCTACTATAAACCTCGTCTGTACCTATCCAAGGCTGAACGCTTGACCTTGCGTCCCTGGCACTCCTGGTTCAATGATATTCATGTACCATTTGAGAGCACGACCTCTCAAGGTAGTCTGGAATTTGACCAACTTGTTCACATTTGGTGTCCCTCTGGATCTCCAGATGGCTTCGCACAAGAACCAATGTTGTTCAACGTCTTCATCTCCCTTACCCCAAAATTATAGGTAACGGGCAATCGAACCTCCCGCATGGCTGGTCATTGTTGATCCTGTTGTTCGTATCAATATGAACCCTAATGGTCCTTCTTGCGATCTACTAGGGGATCCCAATATCCTCCCTATACTCTCACTTCCTGGTTGTGACTGGTTAACTAATTGTATTGGAACAAAACTTGTATGAGAAGGTAGTTTAGAACTTATTTCTTGTATTGAGGGAACTTGGGGTACGGGTGATTCAGGGCTGGCGCCACTGTCTTTGAGGCAGATCTCTTTGATCTAGGGGGTCTCATTAGCTTCCACTGGGATGATATCTTTGGTCGGATTCCCGATCTCTCCCATTATCTAGGCTGAATATTCTCTTTCTCCTTCAATATTCATGTCGGTTTCCTCCTCTCTTACCTTTGTTCCTCCTCCTTCTTGTCCCACCTCATGGGAACTTATTTCTCTCCTTTCTTCTCTCTCATTTAACCTTTGGCTGGCCAGTTGTTCCTGTCTTCTCATCCTATGCAGTTATTCCATCTATCTTTCTTCTATTTCTTCTAGTCCTCCTTCTTTCCTCAACATTTCAGACTATCTCGCGGTTTTCTTGATTTTTCCGCACAACCACTTCTCAACTATGGAGGCTCTCTTCAAGGCTCACTCATCTCTTGAATCCTTTTCTTGTTGTTTCCCTACCATTTGTTAAAGAAACCTTCCCCTCTCTTTATGCCATGACTCTCACCCTGTCTTTCCCTACCCCAAGCAAGGGTGTTTACGCTGCCATCTCGATCGGGGACATAATAAACATCCCTTCCTCCATCAAGAAAGCATTAATCCATAGGGGGATCTCTCTTACAAGTCTTACCCTTGGGCCTTTCTTGAAAAATTCCTTGGCTCGCGAGAAAGACTGGTGGTTCTCGACTGCAAATTCAATTATCTATTCTTCTATCGTGGTATTAACCCAGAAATATACGACCCTCATGACTGGACAATCCAGCCTCTGGAGTGATGCTAACTTTTCAATATCCCATGCATAGATCTTCTTGACCCGTCCATGGAATTCTGGAGTTTCTTGGAGTCTCTCGATCCAGTGACAAAATTCTTCTGGGAATTTAACCCAGAAAATTTCGTACTGGTCGCTTGATATTTCTGAGTAAAAGATTGCTTCCCAAGTAACTCCCACCGATTTTCTTCTTAGTTCTGCTTCTTTCCATATGAAGGCATTATAGTTTATTACCCACCATTGATCGATGCCATATCTATGGATCGGTGGTAGAATTATTCCTACAAGTTCCCTTTCAATACGAGTCCTGACAATGGAACCATTTTGTTGGTGTGAGTTTGTTCAGACTAGGGTCCTTCTCAAGTTACCAACAAAAGGCGTCATGTAGTCTAGAGCACTGACATTTTCATCCCCTCCGAAGAGAGGAAGTCTCACCCGAAGCGATGTTGAGACAGATAGATAGGGAAGGGCAGGGAGAAGTCTACAAAAGATCCATAGAGTACTCGAAACTCACTTCATTTCTTGCGTAATCAACATTATCAGATCAGAACCATCTAAGTGTAAGAACAAAACCTACCGGTATTTCGAGGACCAATTAATCATAAGAGCAACAATTATAACTCATAAGCTATACAAAAAGATTGAAACACATAAGCAACCATGTAAAGGCACATCAGATTCGAAAAATTAATTCTTATTCATATCATCATCAAATATATTTCTTACATTACAAACTCATCATAACATAGAAAGTACAGTACAGAGTTTTGGCTCCAGACCTCAGCCACAAAATCCTAACTTCCTAGCCAGTAGGTCGTGTTCATTACAGATTCTACTCTTCTTGATTTATAACAAAACCTTGGACAATGCCCATGGGCATGGATCCGATTGACACAACTCATCTTAACAACATCAGCTAATGACCAAAGATGAATGAGTGAACTAAACAATAAAAACCCCAAAACAATCAACCCTTTTTCAAATATATTATGTCCTATGTATAGCTGGGTTATGTCTTCTTGTTCGGCTTGCACCTCTTTTTGTTCTGTTGGAATTGTCTATTGTTTAGCTGGTGTTGCGCTGGCTTCCGCAATTGTTTTCTATTGTTCTTCCTTCCGACCTCTGATGAAGGTTGCAGGACCAACACTTGTGCAGTTCTTTCTCAAAAACGAAGGGCCTAACACGAGGCATGCACGAATACTTTATTGGGAGATAGAAGCCCATGGACTGAATATTTGATTCAGGATGGATTATTTTTCAAGGGGATCCAATTATGCATTATGAAGTGTTCAATGAGAGATAACCTACTGAAAGAGAAACACAGTGGAGGTTTAGTTTGACACTTTGGTCACGATAAGACATTTTCACAACTGAATAATTCATACTATTGGCTGAGCATGAGAGTAGAAGTGAAAAATTTCGTGAACAAATGAATAATTTGTCAGTATGAAAATGGAAGACAACAAAACACTGGTTTCTATCAACCATTACCAATTCCAGAGAGGTCGTGGGATGCAATCAGTATGGATTTTGTTTTGGGATTGCCAGAACTCAAAAAGGGAGTGATTCCATATTTTTCGTGGTAGATAGATTCTCAAAAATGGAACATTTCATACCATGCTAGAAGACAAGTGATGCCACACACTGTAATGATCCCAAGCCATTATGCAAGGATCATCACTATTTTGGTGTCTTTTAAAAACTTTTTCCTGGTTGTGGTATTTCGTCAAACACTTTGTTGATCTACTTTTTAGATGTGTTTATATGTGTGTATGCAGCAAATAATAGAAAGATATAACCATGGAACATACCTCAACCATATGCAATAAGATAGACAAGCCAAAACATCTCAATTCT
>SNQJ01S0028790.1:84884-95084 GCA_010110895.2 Picea sitchensis
CTCTCCTTGTGGCTTCCCTGGCCACTGAAAGTCACTTCTAGCCATCCCATCCTGTAGTGTTGCTCCTCCCGATTCCAATGAGCTATTACATTGAGAGGTTCCTCCAAGTAATGTGCCCAAAATGACCTCTTCAGTGAATTCCACTGACTTGTAGCTCAAAATAGTCAAAATCATGGAAATCGTCGGAATGCAATGAAACCAAAGCTAACCTGTGTGGAATGGCTCATAATGATGGAATATGAACATCAATGCAATATGGACCCCACAATGCCTCTCAAATACCCCTGTACTCGCTCTAGCACCCATATGGCTACTCTGGTCATCATAAATCTCTGCCCTATGATGATGTCCCAAAGTGGGGACATTACATGGGGCCGACCTGTACCCTTTACATAACAATTAGGGTTACAGACAGGTCTGACTCTTGAACAATATATAG
This sequence comes from Picea sitchensis, assembly GCA_010110895.2. Classification (NCBI taxonomy): domain Eukaryota; kingdom Viridiplantae; phylum Streptophyta; class Pinopsida; order Pinales; family Pinaceae; genus Picea; species Picea sitchensis. The sequence goes on from SNQJ01S0028790.1 coordinate 85,324, forward strand.
AAAATTATATGATACACCCACTAGTGCTCATCCACTAGGGGCACATCCATAGGGATGTCATATCTATGGCTCACTGCATTACAGAGAAGAACCAGATATTCACGTATTCACCTGTGCTCATCCATAGGCACGTCCACTCTACATATCTTCATTCCCACTGCCTCACACAGGAGAATCATCTGGAGTCTTCTTGTCAACTCTGTTTCTCAGAGGAGGCTAATACATCATCTTCATTTCTGTTCACATGATGATGCACCCAACACTTTGGGATTTCACACGTTCACCTTGTGCTCATCCACAGGCACGCCCAACTCAATAGATCATCTTTCCCACTGGATAATCATCTGGAGTTCTTCTCAACTCTCTGAATGGAGGAGGTCATCTCTACATTCTTAGCTCTGTCTCAGGAAGGAACCACGTACCCTTCTTAGGGTCTTTCTCTCAAGTTTGTAAGTTGAGAGAAAGACTCATGTAGTTGCAATGATCCACACCTCACATGTTTGTAAGCTCGAGAATGTCTAACATAGTTGCATTCATCAACACTTGGCTCTACAAGTTGACCTTCTCCTCTTGTGAGCTTAAACCTTGTAAGCACTAAAAAACAAACACTTGCAAACAATCAAACCTTCAAAAACCTTTTCTATGATACCAACTTGATCTGAAAATAAAAAGGTTTGTGTGTACAAATTTGCAATTGAAATATTTATGTGACTTAGGAAATTGGATCAAGTTTGCAAGAGCATAAACTTAATGAATTTTTACTTAACATGAACAACATAAACATTCATAAACAACCATCAAAAGTAAGCATATAACACAACAAAATGATAAAGGAGTTCACCCCTCTCTTGGTCTACATCTCCTAGTCCAACTTCCAATGGATCATTTTCATTGTATGCTCAAAGTGTCAAAATCAATGCTTTATAATGATCAGAATGCAAAATAGATGGCTTCAATGGCTCTAGAATGTCCAAAACCCCTAGCTGGGCTCTTCCTACACCTGGTTTGGCCAAAAATTGAGAAAAATACACTCCCTAGAAGTTTTTCCCAATATCTTGATGTACTTGCTTACCAAAATGTACCTCTATGTGACTGAACCTGGCTTTGAGCATTTTTCGTGCCAAAAACCCAACACGTGCACCATTTCGAAAATTCGAGAAAATTGTCACACCATTAGGGAGCATAGGCACCTTTCTCGATGGAGGTTACAGTCGTGTGGCCCCATGTGGCCTAGCATCAACCTAAAATTATGTGTTTGTTGCTTGACCGTTGGAAAATCCACCTGTTTGTTGGTCATATGGAAGTGTGGTAACCAAGGGCTAGGGCCAAGCCCCATCTCGAACCCCCGCTGAATGAAACTAAGGTTCAATTGAAATAATTTAAAACACATATATGGTTAAGAAACAAAGTGTGGGTGGGTTGGTATCCCAACCTTTGTCAAGACTTTTCCCACACCTAGATTTTGCGAGTTAACCTCCGGTGGACTCCCAAAAATTTTAAACCAGCAACCAATTACGGGGTGCCACGTGGTGGCCCCTGGCTAGGCCATGTGGCACCTTTCCATTCACCCATACACTGACACATGTTGACCATTGGTTGGTCCACGTCAACCCTTTCACGGTCACCTTGCCATGTCAACACCTACCCAGTCAACCTTCCATATCAGTCGTACGGACGTACAGTCAGCTGACACGTGGAATGTACAGAATGTATGGACTGTACAGTCATCATTTTTTTTCCTATTTGGAAAAGTGGACAGAACAAGATATTTCAACCATACTGACTATGTTTGAGCTCGTTCAAGTGCATTGGGATCGCGAGGAAAGAATCTACACTGTTAGGATATTTAGACACTTAGGAGTTAGTTAAGATATACTTGGTCTAATATGTTATTAGGTAAAAGTGTGTTTCTTAGTGTGTTTATTTAGTTTGCATTAGTATGCATTTGTAGTTAGGAAATCTGACGGTCATGATATGTTCCCGACATAAAGTGATCTGACGGTTCTTACTCTCCTTGATCTTAATGACCATTGATCTGTGGCTTAACACCCGATTGGTCCATGATCTCTATTTAAAGAGCATGGAGGGTCATTTGCCGATGATCGATTGTGAGAAACTCTCTTGTAAAATATCTCTGTAATCTTTTTCTTTGCATTAATAAACTACTCCAAGTCGCCGCGTTGGCTGGGGCCGTGGATGTTTCCCCGTAGGAGTTTTACCACGTGAAAACATCGGTGTGTTGATCTTTGATCTGGTTATGTGAGTGGTTATTGAAGGTGTTCTTCCTCTGTTGGAATACCTGTGTTTTCAAACATGGTATCAGAGCCTGTTTGAAGACCCGCTCCTGTTGTAGATCGAGAGCGTGAAGCCGAGTTGCCTCATCTCCATTTTCTGGAATTTTCGTGTTGGTTGTAGAGCCTGATTATCTTCCTGATTCAGAGGTCCTTGCTTCCAGCCGTGTTTATACCCCATGAAGTATTTACACCCCAAAATTATGTACACTCTTCCACGTGGGGGAGTGCATAGGGGGGGTACCCCCTCTGCGGGGTCCGGGGGGGCTATCCCCTCGGCTGGGGGAAAGAGGGCCCCCAGCAGGGGTTCGGGGGCGAAGCCCCCAAAGAAAAAATTGCCTTGTAAAAGTATATTGTAATTTCATTGTAATTCTGGACCATTCATTATAAGGTCGCAGATCTAACGGTAGAGATTATGTTAGGGTTTTTTGCCCTAGAAGGCAACCCTCTTTTATGAGGGAAATGTATTGCGGCTATGGATGATGGTGAATATTTTATTCTGAGAGAGGAGACTNAGTCACTTCTAGCCATCCCATCCTGTAGTGTTGCTCCTCCCGATTCCAATGAGCTATTACATTGAGAGGTTCCTCCAAGTAATGTGCCCAAAATGACCTCTTCAGTGAATTCCATTGACTTATAGCTCAAAATAGTCAAAATCCTGGAAATCGTCGGAATGTAACGAAACTAAAGCCAACCTGTGAGGAATGGCTCATAATGATGGAATATGATCATCAATGAAAGCTGGACCCCACAATTCCTCTCAAATACCCCTATAATCGCTATAGCATCCATCTGGCTACTCTGGTCATCATAAATCTCTGCCCTGTGATGATGTCCCAAAGTGGGGACATTACACACACATCACCAATTTGTTTTTTAGAGAAGTAGTAAGACTACATGGATTGACGAGGAGCATAGTTTTAGACAGAGACACCAAATTTGTAGGACACTTTTGGAGGACTCTATGGAAGAGGTTGGGCATGCACTTGTCCTTTAGTTCATCATATCACCCTCAGACAGATGGATAGACTAAAGTAGTAAACATGACTCTTTGAAACATGTTGAGAAGTTTAGTCACTAAGAAAGGTCGACAATGTGATCAGATTTTGGCACAAGCAAAATTTTCATTCAACAATTAAGTGAATAGGAGCACAGGAAAAAGTCCAATTGAAATTGTGTATGGTATAGAGCTAATAGGGATTATAGAGTTGAGAGATTCAAACAAAGATGAGTTTAGAAGTGTTGGAGAAGAAATTTTTTCAACAGAGATGAAGAAACTCCATGACAGAGTCAGAGAGCATCTACATGACAACAGTCGGAAATACATGAGCCGAATTGATAAAAGGAGAAGAGAAGTTCAATTCAAAGTTGGAGATGAATTTTTATCTCATTTAAGAAAAGAGAGATTTCCAAGGGGAATGTATAACAAATTTAAGATGAATAATATAGGACCATGCAGGATTCTCAGAAAATTCACAGCCAATGCTTATGAGATTGGGTTGCCAGACAATGTTGGGATATTGTCGATATTCAATGTTCCAGACTTGTATCCTTACAGGAGAGATGAAGCAGGAGAATCGGATGATCAAAAAGAAATTTAGTGGGAAGAGCAATTGCCCACAGTAGAAAAACCTCAGATGGATAAAATCATCAAACAAAGGGATGGAAAGAAAACTAGGTGGAAGACATATCCTGAGTACTTAGTGAAGTGGAAATATCATCCAATGGAAGATGTAAGTTAGGTCACATAACCTAATATTTTGAAACATGGAAAGTCCGTACAGGAGCTCATGAACAGGAGTCCATAATTTTGTTTTTTAACCAGAGGAGTATGATGTAGGAGCATCGCCTTCAAAGACGACAACATACACATGGAGGCAAACAGAGGACGTCTCAGCATGGAAAGAATTTCTAGTCAAGCATTTAACTCAGAATTTAATTGGGTTGTTGAGATATTTTTGTGAAAAACATTTTAAAATGTAACTTGTTTGTAAAGTCTCTAAGGATTGTAAGAACTACAGATATGTAGTGTTGATTCTATCTGGTAGTAATAGGCAGTTAATGTAATAGGACAGATTAGGTAAGAGTTTTAAAATCTGAAATGATGGATTTCAAAATAGAATGAGAGAGCTCATGGAGTCGGTCCTTAGATAGTTTTCTCAGTATTGTATTGAAAAGGGGGGATCAGAAATAGAATGTAAGAGATAGATCAAAAGAAAGAGTAGAGCAGAGTAGAATAGCAGAAACACTATGTAATTTTCATTTTTTTTCATGAATGAAAAGAACAGACAGAAGTTTATCCCAAATCTGTGGGTTGTTTTCATTTCATGTGATATTGAATGAATTTTATTCTGTGTGAATGATTTTTTACAGCTCATTTCATGTATGAGTGTTTGAGATATTAACTGTATCAATTTGTGACGAAACTGGCTAAGTTTCAATCGCTTCTCTTCTAATACTTGTATGCAAGGTGTGCATCTTGAATGCAAGGAGTGCATCGACTGATTCTAGGATTGGATCAGATATGATTTCAAAGGGAACCAAGGAAACTCAGAATAGGTGCAAGGTGTGCACGACGTCAAGAAGCTAACGAGCTTTGAAGAACTAGATTCAGAGAACGCTAGGTGGGTGAGAATCATTTTCTTTTCAAGAAAATACTTCGAACTGAGTTATTTGAGATCCCTAGAACACAAGTTGTGTGTGGGAGACTGAAAAAATTTCAAGGGATGAAGCTCAGAAGGGATAACACTTTCATAAAGTTTTCACGAGATCCAAAATACTCGACTTGCAGGAAAGCTGAAGACCAAAATCTTCTAAGTGTTGAAATATTCCAAGTCTGGGAAGAGGGTGCAAAAGATCAGGAGGGAGAGCACAACATTCGTCAGATAAGATACAAGGAAAATATCTAGACCGTCAAATCCACGTCCAGACACTCAAAAGAGAGTGTGAGAGATATTATATCATAACCGTCAGATCGGAGCACCATGGACCGATAACCGTTGGATCTAGAGGAAGTGCGTGAAAGTTAAAGCCCTTCGCAGTGCACAGGAAGGTGGGTTTTGCGAAATCCAAAAGCCCAACGTGATCATATCCATCCATTAGAGGGGACACATGTTGAGTACCCAATGTTTCGCTGACTCACGCATCAAAGGAGTCAAAGTTTGAGTTGCAAGAACTCGTGACTCATGAAATTCTGATTCGATCGTGACCGTCGTATAGATAGGAGATCTGGATCGTCGATTGTCCAGAAAGGGTTTCGAAGATTGGAAGATATGAAGAGAGACACCTCTCGACCTTGCGAAACATGAACTCATGTAAAGATCAGGATCTTTGATCATTCCGAAAAGATCACAGTCGTTGGTTGTCCTGACATCATCAAGACCATCCATTTTGGAGGGACACGTGGCGAGAGATCAGCGTTTTGCTGACTCGCAAATGAAGAAATTCAATGGAGTAGGGTCGAGGATTGGCGAATTCTAGACTCGCGGCATGATCTGAATCGTTAGATCATAGGAAAACCTAGACCGTTAATCTAGGTGAAGGGAATATCGAGAGATTTATCCCCAGGTCATAGCCAGAGGCCATGTGGCAAAACTGAAGGGAGGAGATAACATGAGTTAAGCCCCATCATGATTTCAACAATCAGGAGTTTGAAGGAAAAGGAGTTGACTCCTTCCCGTCGCCAATACGCAAAATGTGGTGAGTGCCTTTTGGTCTCATTCGATGATCACAAACGGTGGTCACGTGGAGAAAGGATACGAGGGGAGCTATCCTAGTGCTTAGCCTTCATCGAGAATCAGCTATCGGGAGTTGGAGAGTCAAGGGTGGCTCACACGTCGAGACCTTGATACGCGAAGTTTTGAAATATTGTCTATGTAGGTGCGCGGTCACAGCTCGTGGTCGTGTGGGGTGGAGTTTGCACTTGGTGCTTGTTCGCACAGAACAAGTTTCATAAAGGGACTAGTGAATATTTTTTCTTAGGGTTCCAGCAGGGACCAAAGAGTTGTTTCAACTCGAGGGGATTGAACAATCCAGAGACTGGGAGGTCGCCGAACCCTGAAGGGGAGGGGGTCTGCATCAAGGTTTACCCATGATTAGGCCTTATTGTAATGGATTGTAAAAGTATAAATAAGTAAAAATGTATAATCTTTTATAGCATTCTTTTGGGCTAAGTGAAAGTAGTTCGAGTGTCTTTGTGCCAAGGAAACTATGCGACTAAGGCTTTGTGCTAATAGAAAGTTGGCTTTGTGCCTAATCTAGTTTTGGGAAGGAGGATCTGGTGCTTAGTGCGCAAATCTCCTGTCTGGTGCAAATATTGACTCTATGGCTTATTGCATAGGAGTGAATGAATGTAAGATTCATACTAATAATAAAGAAGGCGAAGTGGTTGGTGGATGTAGCCCCACACTGGGGTGAACCACGTATCTCTTGTGTCTTTGGTTTTCTCTGTGTTGTGTTGTTTATGTTATGAATCTGATCAGTGCTTTGATTATTATGTATGATAGATAGATCTATTGTTTCTTAGTGCTTTACTTGTGTTAAGGATAAATAACTGTTATATCTAACTCAATGCTAAGTTCTCAGGATATATAAGCATTTATTGTTACTGCATCGATCTATATTTGGGTATGTTCTACGATGTTACTAAGATTAGGAAACTAGTGTATGTCATATTTTAAGTGTTACTAGAATACCCTGTGAAGTGTTATTATCAAATATTCGTGTCCCATCTTGGTTACAGACACCTGCGTCCTATAACCCCCCCTGCTTCTACCTTGGGTGAGACTTTGCCTGCTTCACAGATGTCGCCAAAAGGGCTGGTAGTCAGGGTTTTGCTGGTGCATTGTTAAGCATTTAACCCTAGGTTTGCCCCTGCGCCAACACCATATGGTCTCTCTCCTGATGCAAAGTTGTCCATCTCATGTAATGGTCATCATATTTTCCAACAGGGTAGTATTTCTCCTTGAGGGAATCAAAAAATATTTCACAAGTGGGTTCTGGCCAAAAAATTATAGACTCATCTCCAACATGTTTCTCACAGTAAGTTTCCCACCAATCTATGACATGGGGAAGAGCCTTAAGGAGAATGAAGATGATATTTTCACTATTGGAAAAAAATTGGAAAGAGAAATAACCCTCTAGAATACTTAACCATTTTTCCAAAGATCCAACATCTATATAGAATTCAAATAAAGGAATATCAAAATTAAATTGTACCTTAAAGGGTGTCACACCTCCGAAGTGATTGTTGGTTGAAGGTGTCTCCATTGTTGTTGGCATCCATCGAAGGATCTGGGTGAAATGATCCATCATCGCATTCCTCTGTTCCACGAGGGATTCCTTGAGAAACAATTTTATAATATCTCTTGCCTCATCATCTCTATTTTCTTCTGCCATAGGATATTGCTTGGGATGGAGAGAGTGATTTTCCTCAAGAGAAACTAACTCGAGACCCAACTCTCTATACCCTGACCTCATTGAGGACATGCACTAAGAAATGAAAAGGAGAAGATTTTTATGATACCAGTGATATGGATTATATTGAGAATGACATGAAGGAAAATATATAACAAGGAAACACATGAAGATATTGCAAGAAACATAGTTATACATTTAAACTCATATTCTATTAATGACTGTGTAAAATACAAAAAATTGTAAAATGAAAAGCACACAAGCCAACAAGAATAGTGGTATATTATATTTGAAGATAGATATGTGATGGCTATGCTCATTCACAAGAATATGATTACAAAGAGGCTAAAAATGAATTTTAACATAAAATATCAATGAGAAAACCCTAAACATCCAAAAACCTATCCCTAGAATATGAAATTCCGAAAGGTTTGTGGGCCCTGATGTGGTTAGTCGATACATCAACTTCTCAATGGAATTACTTATTCATATGATCTCTATTTGGGGTGTTCAGTATCCCATTAGAAAGGTCAAACTGAGAAGTAAACATTCTGAATTTCCCAATAGATGCTAGTTGCCACGTCAAAAAAAATTCGTTTAGGGCCTCAAAATGACCCCGAAAGTTTAGGACCCGAAAAACCATAGAAAAACTATCAATATGTGGAACCAATATGAATTAGTGGAATAGGTGGGTGGCCACCAATATCCACCTAGATCATAGATTTTTTTAGGCAAAATTAAACTTCTATAATTTTCTTATATAGTGCACCACACTATATAAGTTTGCATGATCCCTATTGAAAACTCAAGGTTGTTGTAGAAAAAATTTCCTATGAATAAGCAATTCCTTTCATTGGCCTTATTATAACCATCCATATTGTAGGATAGATCACTATCGATTTACCCTAGATCTTATCATACACATACAATCTATGCTAAGGTATTAGATAGGAATGCATACCTTGTATTCAATGGTTGTCATGTCATTATCCTTTTAATGAAACTTCCAAGATCACTACTCCTAGTAGCTTCTTCAACCTATCACCTACACACATAGTAACAAAACAATATTTCTCCAATCTATTGGGAATTAAAGGATACTTTCATATAATCAAATCTAATATAGCTACTCAAGGATCGCTAGATATACCAATAGTTAATCATGGAATGATTAAACATGAATAACACAAGCATTGGAGGGGGGAAATAACATAGATCTATATTATATTAGGAAAAAGGAATACAAAAAATGATAGTATTTTGAGTCTTTGATGAACTCCCAGCTCTAATTTCCTTGAGTTCCTCCTTATCCTCTCTTACTTATTAGAAATAAGTGAGACAATTTCCATATCACAATGAGGGTAGGATGACCTACCTCACCTAGGATGATCATGTCAAGTGTTGATTCCTAACACCGCACTCGCTCAATATGGAAATAGGACTATCTTTGGTTCCTCTCCAACAACATAAGGCTATAACTCTAATATCGTATGTCTTATATTTAATATTTCTCACATTCATTTGGCCTCTCTTTATAGGAATCTAGAGAAGGCTAAGATATAGATTCTATGCATAGAACTTGGTGAAAAGGCTCATGCACAAGTTCCATGGCTCATAATGCATTATGGAAAAACTATCTCTTATGTCCTTGGAAGTCTATGAATTTATAATGTATAAGGGTGGTTGTGGGTTTAATGAAGGAAACTAGCAACCAAACATTAGTTGTCAATGAGAAAGGCATCATCGATCACTCTTCTCACCAGGAAAGGCACAAACAAGATCAAATGTACTGTTTTTTATATGGATTGGATCATTATATTATTTTTTATCTATCTCAATGCTTTTAGAGTGGAAAAAATTGGAGGAATCAGCTTGCAGGGCCATTTTAGTGGTAGGTCCCAGTTTGGAAAATTGGGGTTCGAAACCTTCCAGGTCCATTTTAAGACATTTAATAGTGTTTTTTAGGGTTCTACTGATAAACAATTGTGCTTACCCCATCAATGGTGTTCTACACTCTAATACCTTTCCAACGGTTGTTAGGTAGCTAGAGAGGTA
>SNQJ01S0028791.1:32951-43821 GCA_010110895.2 Picea sitchensis
CACCAACAAAAGCACACAAAATGAATGAGTCGTTTAACTTCTAAGTGATGTAACTTTCAACTACAAACTCAGAATGGGACGAGAGTATAGGCATTGGAAATCTATTTTAGAGGAGAAAATAAAAATATTCATAATTGCGAAATGTATTTGTGTTTAGTAATCCCGAAACAATTACATAATAGAGCCTTCAAGCTTGATTTAACAACGAAAATTGTTCATGTGGGTGAACCCTAAAGTATCTTAAACTTGGATAAATATGTCTATCATGAAGAATGAACATACTAGATGCAAAAATTATAAGGTGTGATTGCTTATCTTCCATGATGATGATTTCATTATGATGTGGCGGCACAATTGGCTCGGTAAGAGCATGGTAGTTTAAGTTGCTTGTCAACTAGTAAGTTAGATGTTCGATTGAGGATGGTTAGGTATACTTGGCATATTTGAATTGATGGTAAATCATGACAAGGGAAAGGGACTAAGTTTGTTGGTGCCCTTAGTATAAAATGCATTCAATGCATTTGTCTCCAACTAATTCATAGGAAGAATATTTTCAATTTGGAATCTTTCTTCTTTAGCTAATTCATTGAACACCATAGACGAATTCCTCAAATTAATCTCCATACTTGTAACTTTACAATAGATTCCCAAAATCTCCTTAATGCTTATAATTTCCCTTAAATGTTCATGTCCTAAAGTCATTATGTCATATAGAAAGAGTAGATGTGAAATGACCAATGAATTATAATTTTTTATTCCCTTTACTAGCCTTGTTCTCCTAGCATATTTGATCACAGTACTTAATCATTTGGATACTATTAAAAAGATAAAAGAAGATAAAGGGTATTGTTGTCATAGGCCTCAATATGAATTTAAAAAACTAGAGGGAGAACCATTTATAAGAACTGTAAAGGAAGTTGATGAAAGAAACACCATAATCCATTCTATTGTAGGTAGATTCATTCTCAGATGGAGCAATAACAATATAAGGCATAGATAGTTCAGTTTGTCATATGCTTTTTCAAGGTCCAACTTCATGGAAATAGTAGGTGGTTTCTGGGTTTTAATTGTGTGTAGTCCTTCTTGGGTTGATCCCACAACATCATGGATTTGTCTATTGTATAAAAAACCAAAATGTTCTTCATACTAATTTAATACCAAGGCCTGTAATAAAGGTAGTAGTTTAAACAACTAGGGTTTTGGCCTTCCTCGCAGACCCGATCTGTGAAACCACGACTACTGCCCCATTGGGGCCATGAATCGCAAGGAGGGGGTGCCGCCGAGCGCCTCCTACAGCCGAATAATGACAAATGGCAACCTTTCAGAAGGGACAAAGAGGCCAACCTTTGAGGTGCCACAAGACCTGCGCGAGAAGCTCTTGATGGAGGGATCCTTCAAAGACCGTGAAATGGAGATAGATCCGGCGAAAGAGAAGGACCCTGCCCCTGCGTCAACTCCCTGGCTGCCGGGTAAGTGTATCCCTCAAGATCTGCAGGCTCTGAAATATATCATCAGCACACCGCATATTGAAGAACAGAAGAAATACATGAGGGACCACGCCCTGGTAGCCAAATTCCTAGGGCTTTGGCCCTCTGAGCGAGATTTGATCAAATGGATACAGTACTGGTGGAAATCGAGAGGACATTACGACTTACAATTGGGTTCTAAGGGTTTCTTTACTATTATCTTCCACAACATAGAGGATCGGAATCGTGTCTTCGATGGTGGGCCATATTTTTACAACTCGGCAGGACTTTTCTTAAGGTTCTGGACTGAGAAGTTCATCCCTGAGAAGGAATACTTTGCCCACGCACCGGTCTGGATCAGATTATACTCCCTTCCCCAAGAGTTCTAGCTGGAAGAGGTCCTGGTCGGCATCGATAACACCATAGGCATTTATGTCAAGTCCTAAGAGGCCATTAAGAAGCGGCGCTATACATCATACGCGCGCATCTGTGTGTACCTGAACATAGACAAGACGCTTCCAGGATCCATCACATTGGAATACCATGATGAGGACTGGTCTCAAACCATCGACTACGAGCACATCCTGTTTCGGTGCAGGAAGTGCCATGAACATGGTCACCTCTTCAGGGAGTGCCCACTCAACACTGCACAAAAAGAAGGGAACCCAGAAAGAGGCAAGGACAAGGACAGCTTTGTACAACCAGTGGGGAAAAGGTGTCAAGGAGGAAGAAGACAATCGGCTGAGGTAAGTAAAGACTCCTCAACTAGTAACAAGTTTGCAATATTGCAAGACCAAGCAAAAGACCCCTTAACTCATGCAAACCCCACTGCCCCCCCTCCGGACATTGAACCCCAATCTACCAGCCAAGGAATGGAACGACCCTCCCAGGTCACGGAACCTGATCTCACTCCCCTCGACACTTCTATAGACCCACAAGACTTGTAGGAGACAGAGGATGGGGAGGAGGATATGGAGCTAGAAGAGCAAGACCTAGCTGGGGTAGATCTGGAGCACCTGGAGCACGCCTACAGGAAGCAAAAACTCTACACCATACCCAGAGATCAACTACGGAAGGTCCACAAGGTATTTCTCAACTCCTCTGCGGGATCCTCAGCGTGAGCTAGCAAAGTCCTAGTAATCCAGGGCGGTCAATCAAAGAACCTGAATAAGATCAAGAAAGACGAAAAGAAATGGGGCAGAAAATCCACCAACAAACTCGTACAAGAAATTGGGAACTATATGGTCAACTCAGGACAAATTAACCTGATTTTAGACAGCTTCCCTCCTCTCCCCACCCCCCGTCAACATGAATATCATCACCTAGAATATCAGAGGTCTCAACGGACGTAGCAAGCAAAAAAGACTACGGGATCTGATCATAGCAGAAAAACTAGAGGTCGTATTTCTATAGGAAACAAAGTGTAGTTCAGAAGACATTGACAAATTACTACCCTACTGCTGGAAGCAGGGCTCAGTAGTCTCTATAGATGCCACATGAACAGCTAGTGGACTGACTATCCTGTGGAACACCAATGAAGTACTCTTGGATAACTTCTTCGCCACTAAATGGGCCATCACAGCTGATTACAGGCTCATAGGCTCAAATAAGCCCGGACACCTGACCAATGTCTACAGCCCGGCCAGCCCGAGAGACAAGCAGGCCTTCCTTAGAAGCCTGAGCCATGTCTCGAGTCAAGCACAGTATAAAAATTGGATCGTCGGAGGTGACTTCAACATCATCCGTAGCTTGGAGGAGAAAAGAGGAGGCTCATGGCGATTGGATCGGGACTCCAGCGACTTCAACAGTCTTATAGAAAATCTTCACCTAATCGATTTGGACACCAACAATGGCCTTCACACCTGGACAAATAGAAGAACTGGAATTCACCAAATCGCCTGCAAGTTAGATAGATTCTTCATTTCTGAATCTCTTATGATGGAAGGCACTACAATGGAATCCACAATCCTCAATTTCTCTGGGTCCGACCATTGGTCGTTACAATTATGGATGGACATCTCTGCCACGCCTGGTAAGAATACCTTCAGATTTGAGAAGTTCTGGCTAGACCATCCTGATTTCCAAGAAAACATCCAGACCTGGTGGAGGGAAGCAGAGGTCCCTCGTGGCTCCAAAATGTACAGACTTCAGCAAAAGTTAAAGAACCTCAAGCAAACTCTCAAACTCTGGAACCAACATACTTTCGACAACATCTTTGATTCTCAAAAATAGCTATCAACATAGATGGAAGGGATCCAACATCAGATCAGGCTGCAGGGTTTAACAAAGGAGCTCAAAGCTCAGGAAATAATCATAAATCAACAACTAGAAGAAAGGAAAAGACAAGAAAAGATTCTATGGAAACAAAAATCGTGGGTGCAATGGCTCAAGGAAGGGGAGCGCAACACCAAATTCTTCCATAGAACTGTCATTCAAAGATGGTACTCCAACAAGATCACTCATCTCATTTCCAATGAAGGGGATGTCGTCCACTCCCATGAAGGCATGGAAGCTACCTTGATGGGATATTTTCAAAACCTCCTCACTAAACCCCTTGTGGACAGAATAGAGGCCATCAACAACGTCACGTGGCATGTACCCTCCCTCGTCACCCCAGAACAAAATGTCTCCCTTCTCAGACCAATAACTATTGAGGAAGTGGACCAAGCTCTTCAGGAAACTCTGAAATGTAAGGCTCCTGGTCCCGACGGCTTCACCATCAAATTCTTTCATCACTGCTCGACGATGATCAGAATAGAAGTCTGGGAAATTTTGGAGGACTCCCGAGCATCTGGACAGATCCTCTAGGCTCTCAATGCTACCTTCATCACCTTAGTCCCCAAACAAGGGTAGGCACATCACCCCAAGAAGTTCAGGCCTATAGCTCTGTGCAACGTCATATATAACCTCCTCACAAAAGTGATAGCCAGGAGACTCAAATCCATCTTACGGACAATCATATCCCTGGAGCAATCAGGTTACGTTGAGGGCAGACAGATCCTAGACAGTGTAATCCTGGCTCATGAAGTGATTCACTCCTTGAACAAAACCAAAACCCTAGGTATGCTCCTCAAATTAGACCTCTCTAAATCCTTTGAAAAGATCAGTTGGGAATATATGCGAGCAATGCTGCTGGATTTTGGCTTTGATCTAAGCTGGGTATACTGGATTGTGAATCTAACCTCCTCGACTTTCTTCTCTATTCTCGTCAATGGAATTCCCTCACACCATTCTCCCCATCTAGAGGGATCAGTCAAGGTGATCCCCTCTCCCCGTTCTTGTTCATCATCTCGGCCAAAGGCCTTAGCAGATCTATCCATGCAGCGATTGAAAATAGCCATTTGACAGGGCTGCCCTTGCATGGCATTTCCCCGCCTATCTCGCACAGTCAATTTCTTGACGACACCCTCCTGATGGGAAGCCCTATGGTCTGGGAAGCCAACTCTATCCTGGATATCCTCCAAACTTTCTCTGATGCTTCAGGCATGGACTGTAACAAGGATAAATCCCAAGTCTTTTTCTTCAACACTCCCCTTCCGATCCAGTGCCACATCTCGGGCATCCTTGGTTTCAACAAAATCTCCCTTCCGTCCAAATACCTTGGCATCCCCCTGATCGATAATGCACTCTGGAACTCCTCATGGGAACACCTCTTGTCTTCCTTTTCCAAGCGGCTATCCTCATGGACCTATAGAGCTCTAAACCTTCCCAGTCGTCTCACTCTTCTCAAGGCTGTCCTCCAGGCCCTTCCGATTTATTCCTTTTCAGCGCTGGCTGCTCCAAAGTTCGTGCTCAATACCATCAAATGCCTTCAAATAAACTTCATTTGGCAGAGCCTCAGTACAGGGAAGAAAATGGCTTTGGTCAGCTGGGACAAACTCTGTTGTCCCAAAGAGCAAGGCGGCTTGGGACTAAGGGATCCCTTCATCATGAACAAGGTTCTCAGCACCAAAATTTGGTGGCGATGGCTAAAACTCCCCAAGGACCACTGGGCCTGACTTTGGAGGAAGAAATATTCTCCAAATGTGGAAGAGAAAAACCTAATCTAGTGGAATGAAGATAACCCGAGCTCCTTAATTTGGACAACAACCATGCAGAATAGACAACTAGTGACTGAGCACACTTTCTGGGAAATCAGGAATGGGAAGATCACCCTTTTCTGGAAAGACTCCTGGCAACAATGGTCGGTCCTGGGCAAGGAGGAATGGGCCCCTAACATATGTACTCAAGCCAATCGGGCAGGACTGATAAGGGTGGCCGACTACTGGAAGACCGACCCCCAGGAAGACACATGCCGCCAGTGGCACATGGACAGAGAACACTTCGACCTGGAGATAAACGTGAATCTAGCTCCTTGGCAGGAAGAGATGGCGAAACAGAGAATTCCCATAATTGCAGGAGAGGATATTTTGAGGTGGGGATACAGCCCAGAAGGCACCTTTAGCACACAAGAAGCATACCAACTCAAGGCTCCTTCAGATCCCCTCCCTAACATGAAAGTCTGGTGCAAGCTTTGGGGTCTTAAACACTGGCCCAAAATTACCCTCTTCCTCTGGCTTGTCGCCCATTCCAGCATCCTAACCTGGGACAACCTTTCGAAAAGAGGCTTTGTTGGGCCTTCTATTTGCTTACTTTGTGGAGAGGTAGAGGAAACAATGAACCATTTTCTCAACTCTTGCCATTACACTGCCCAAATTTGGGATCAAGTGACGCTTGTCATGCGCACCTCTGATCGTCGAAGGGACAACATCTTGGAAACCATTGTGAACTTGTGGGACCAAGATTTCTGTTCACCCATCCTCAATCAGGTATGGCAACTTCTACCAGGCTTCATCCTCTGGAAAACCTAGAAAGAAAGGAATAGAAGACTCTTCAAAGGCCTCTCCCTCCTGTGGTATCAACGCTGGCATCAGTGCTACTGTAACATCCTGGAATCTCTCCCCCCCCAACTCTGAGCCGACGCACACCTCAATAATCACCCAGACGAACTCCCCATCCTCTAGTTCTAGTCTCCACCCTCCTCCCTTCAGACTCGTCTTCCTTCTTCACTGGCCCCTCCTCCCAGCAGCCCCACATTTTGGTCCCCTCCCCCAGAGGGCTTCATCAAACTCAATTTCGATGGGGCCTCTAAGGGAAATCCAGGACCAGCAGGATATGGAATAGTTTTCCGCAATCATCATGGGAACATCCTTCTCATCAGTGCTGGTTCCATAGGGAACTCCACGAACAATGATGCAGAGCTCTGGGGTCTTACCAAGGGACTACAATTGGCCATCAAAAATAACTTCACCAAGTTAATCATAGAGGGAGACTCTCAAATCATAATCAACTTGCTGCGGAAAATTCTAAATGGAGCCAACCCAGATAGAATTTTGCTTAGTTGGCGACTCCTGCATGGACTGCAGAGTATCACTGATTCATTGTGACCTGAACTGGCTATCATCCCCGCCCACGTTAGAAGAAAGGCGAATCAAGTGGCCGATGAACTAGCTAATATGGGCATCAACCGGAGAGATTCGGAACTCCTCTGCAATTCAGCGCTGGAACCTGATCACCCCATTCTTCAGCAGTGTATTTGCAAAGCTAAGATGATGGATACTCCCCCGGATGGGGTGTTAGTGGAGACCACATGGCAACTAGAGGAGGACGGCTCAGGTCAGCTGGGCACGGAGCCATGTGATGGGCTCGTGCCACTGCCCGCCACCCTCTTGCGACTTTAATAGGTTTCATTGTCGACGGGAAAGGGCATTAATGCCTTCATTCCATCCAACGCATTTTCTCATGGCGTTGCTTCTGGTTTCAATTCAGTGTTTATGTTGGTGGCTTGAGGAGATCTCCCCTTCGTGCCCATAGCCGACTCAGGTTAGTGTTCCTTGGTCCCCGGAGACCCCTTTTCACCCCTAGGCCTTCGGCCACTGCTACGAACTTCCCATGCCTGACCACAAGCCGCGTCTGAGAAGGAGGCCACGGCGGGGATCTCCCTGGAGACCTCGTCAACCTTCGACTCCTCCCTCTACTCTACCTCCCACTTGCTCCTCACTTATCTTCCAGGCAGAGCCGATAGGGCATGTCCACAGCCTAGCAATTATCCCTTGGCCTCTTTTCTTGTCCTCGCATATATTTCTAACACCACTGATGGCTGCACCACCCCATACACCCTTCTTGGCTTTTCCAAGAATCTTAGAAGACAATCACCCTCCTTCTTCACATAAGCAAGGTCACAAGGGGCACCCCTCTGCTGATACAATCCACGGCGAGCAGTTAAAGGAAAATCTGTCCATCCTCTATGGCCTAGTCTTCGAACTTCGCCAGGGGGTGGAGGACTTGCAGTTTCGACTACATATTACCAATGAGAAGGTGGCGCTCTTCCTCCAGCTCATTTCCTCCATGCATGAGGCTGTCCTTTCAGATCTAGAAAGAGCGACCTCCAGGCCGAAACCAAGTGCTGACACAGCTGACGTCGAAGAGGCTAAGCTGCGCACGAATTTGAGGTAGGAACCCGGTGCAACCACCCAACGTGAGGATGTCACGATGCAGTGTGCAGAAGAGACCGGGATGAAACGGAATGGGAGTGAGACTTTGGCTGAGGAGATGACTTCTGCCAAGCAACATATGCAGGACATCGCGAGGAACAACCAGGGAACTGAAACCAGTGCGGAGTTTGAGGTGCAATGGGGGGACGGAACAATGTATGTCGAGGAGGAACCCTGGACCAGGGATCTCCAAGGCACCTAGCCAGGTTACGTGTCAAGCGTCTAGGCGCCTACTGCTTTAGAGGTTGTGTCAACTGTTTTCAGTTTCTGTTGATGTTTATGTAGTCTTGGACTTTACTTTTTATTAGGCACTATTGAACTTATGCTGACTAAGCTGCTGATTGGGCTAGTTTCCCCTCTGTTGGGGCAGTCCAATAAGCACAGTAGGACTATCACTGTACTTGGGATTTCCTTTTTGCCTCTGGAAGGTCTCTAATATATTATACTTCTTACTTAAAAAAAAAATTTAATACCAATGCCCCTATGAAGGAGTTTAATGCCAAGGCTTTTGGCTCCTTTGAAGGAGTTTAATACTAATTTTATTCCATCCTTTGCCACTTGTGCTTCTATACCTACCTTTGTTTCCTCATCAATAATCCTGGAAAATAACCTAATGATTTCCATATTTCACCAACATTTACATCTTTAATAAGCTTAGTTAATAATTTTATACACCTTCCCTAATTCTATAGACCCGAATTCAATCTCAATACTTGCATTTAAGACATTGGAGGACATTGCAACTAGATTTTCATTCCACCTTAAGACTAACCCTCCTAAAAGTTATTCAAAATCCAACAAATTTTTTTTTCATTCTTTTAGAAAGGAAGACAAAAATTCTGCAGCTTTAGAGCCAACACATACAATTTCTTGGAGAAGCAAGACATCTGGTTTGTAAATTGCACACATTCTTTTTAAGGCTTGTTGTTTTTGGGCACCCATGACCACTCGATAATTAATTGAGGGAATGATCATTTGGAAAAAAAATTAAGGGTCTTACCTACTCTAAAGTCCCCACAAATGGTTAGCTACCTCCCTCCCTAACCTCTTTTTTATCTCGAGGCTTAGGCTTGGACCCTACATTGTGTTAGAATGGAAAGTTTTATTGTATGTGTTATAATTCAAGATACATGATTTGGAACTATATGCTTTGGACCATTTGGCTTATATATCCTATGATTGACACATTATAATGTCATGTGTGTGCTTATAATGGGATTAGTATTGATCCTAGTGTTTATTGACATTATTACGTTGATATTGTTAAAGTATTTGTGTGACTGTATATGATATTATGGGAGTATACATTAGACAATGTCTAAAGTGTTGTATATATACAAAATGGCTAGACAATGTGTGGAATATACTAACATGTGTTCTTGCAACTCTAGACCTCCTAGATGCTCACATCAACTTCTAACAATGTGCTAAAAATATTCATAACCAAACTTTTCCTTAATTAATTATGACTCCCAAGTTTCAAAATGTACTTGACATGTCTTGATAAGTTAATGTATTCAACATCCCCAAGAAATTTCAATTGTTAAGATTGTGTCAGTGATCATAATGGATACACAATTAGGGCCCATGAATCATGTATTAGGGACTAAATTCTTAGATCTTCATCGTCAATTCATGGCTTAGGCCCCAAGGATCATTCTTGTTGTGCTCAATATTTTAAGTTGGGCCTATAATCATCCTTGTTAATATTGTGTTAGTGATCATAATGAATACACAATTAGGGCCCATGAATCGTGTATAATGGATACACAATTAGAGCCCATGAATCATGTATTAGGGAGAATTTTCTTAGGAGATTTTTTTTCAATTGAGCAATCGATAGATCTCTTTTAACCAAAGTGAAATATCTTAACATAGTCCTCTAATGGTTTGTCCTTTCTAATTCATTTGGAATAGTTAATCTCTTGAGTCTCCATATTTTCAATATTCAGTGTATTTCTCTATAAAAAGATTCTTCATAGTTTCCAATGTCTAAATATTACGTATATCTAGACCTATGAACCATTTGAGGGATATTTCCTTCAAATTAGAGGGGAAAATTCTTAGTTCATCATAATTATTATATTCATAAGTGTTGCAAAGGGATTCAAATTCAAGGATAAAAATGTCTAGGACCTTAGTGATCATTCTATGAAATTGGGGAAGAGCTGCTAGATTCTTTTTTTCTTTCTTACTTGTTGCCCTTTCCCCAAATTCTTCAACACTTTCTTCAAATATTCGTTTTGGACTATATTCAATGGTTATTAACTTACACTACTCCAATGGGGATTTTTTCTTCTCATGGAACAATAAAGGGGAAAGAAGTCAAGAGATAGGAGAAACAAGTCAAACCATTTCCTCCAGCTGTGTGCCCTCCTCTGGTGCAACATTGTGTGCCCTCCTCCTCTGCAAATCCATGTGCCCTCATATGTAAATGACCATGCCCTAGCCTCTGCAAATTGTTTTCCCTCCTACTCGACAAATCGTGTGCCCTCGTTTGCAAATGATCGTGCCCTAGCCTCTGCAAATCGTGTGCCCTGCTCCTCTACAAATCGTGTGCCCACCTCCTTCTCCCATCCCCCTCTCCCTTCCATGCTCCAAATCCATCCTCCTCTCCCTTTTGTGCTCCAAATCTGTGGGACTATGGTGGTGGTAGATTGTGGCTCTCTGCACGAGTGATATAGTGGGAATGTGGTGGTGAGTGTGTGCATCTTTGCGCGCGAGTGTATAGAGGTTGTGTTTTGAAATATGTTTTGTTTTGTTTGTAATGATATGTTGTTTTATTTTCATTTTTTTTTATGTTGTTTTGATTTTGATTTTTATATTATATATTATATATATATTATATATTATATATATAATATATATTAT
>SNQJ01S0028791.1:61270-91684 GCA_010110895.2 Picea sitchensis
ACATGTTTTTGGTAGGAAACAACATGGATGTTATCAAGGAGGTGAAATCGCAGATGTCCTCCAAATTTGACATGAAGGATCTTGGTGCTGCTAACTTCATTATGGGAATGAAGATTAAAAGAGATCGTGCAAACAAGAAACTCTAGTTGAATCAAAGAAAATATATTGAGACGATATTCCATAGGTTTAATATGCATTGAAGTAAACCGATCAAGGTTCCTATTCCTGTAGGTGTAAAGTTATTTGCAGATCAGTGTCCCAAGAAACAGGAATAAGAAGAGGACATGTCCCATGTTTTGTATGTCAGTGCAATTGGCAGTTTGATGTATGCAATGGTCTGTACTAGACCAGACATCGCACATGCATTGGGAGTTTTGAGCAGGTATATGTAAAAACTAGGGAAGGAGCATTGGACAACATTAAAGAGGGTCTTCAGGTATCTTCGTGGCACTACCAGTTATGGATTATGCTACCAAGGAAGACCATGATTGGACAGAGTGGTGGACATACATGGATTTGTTGATGTAGAATGGGCTAGAGATCTGGATCAGAGAATATGTACAAGTGGTTATGTGTTTAACCTATTTGGAGGAGCAATCATTTGGATGAGCAAAAGACAGGTTGTAGTGGCACTCTCAACTACAGAACCTGAATACATGGCAGCCACTCATGCAAGCAAGGAAGCAGTATGGTTACAAAGATTGTATTCAAGTATTGTCTTGGTACAACAAGCAATGATATTAGATTGTGACAGTTAGAGTGAAATATTCCTAGCAAAGAACCCATCTTATGATTCGAATAAAAAGCATATTGATGTTTAGTATCACATTGTGAGAGACATGGTTGAGGAAAAGAAGGTGTTGCTGGAAAAGGTTGCCACTTTGAAGAATGTTGCAGATTCATTGAAAAAGTCTATAAGCACAAACAATTTCTCATGGTGTATATTAACAACGTGAATTTATGCCCTGGATTGTTGACTATATAATATTAGGACCCCTGGATGCAAAGAAAACAACAAGTGGGAGAATGTTGGGTATGTTTTATATTCTTTGCATGTGTGTGTGGGCACGTCAGATTCAACAATTGCGTCTAACGATCCCTCGTAGTAGTGTTATGTTTGTGTCATGTGCATCAGATTCTTTCCTATGGGGCTCCTAGGGCAAGGCATGTATTCCCCCCCTGGTTACGCGCAGTGCCCCAAAATATTTTTTGTGGCGGTTTTTTCTATTTTTAGCGGAATTTTCTATTTTTAGTGCTTTACTAAAAATAATCACGGATTTAGGGATTAGGGTTTTGGTATCTACGGAATACCTAAAAAAATTGTATATATTGTATAGTGAATGGTGAAATTCGAGATAATGAATAAAAGAAAGGTTTTCCCAGTTGAGGGTTTCTAGTCTAAATCTTTGTGTACTATGTGAATGAGCCAATGATTAAATTATGTTTTTCTTAAGAATCTATATGCATCTCTTTACGTCACAAGTTTAAAACTTACGCAACACCACTGTGGGTCCTCCGTACTTTAAATTTGTTATGTAACCTCGGGTCCCACTAACCATGCTCATACGGAGTGCCACATGGTGGAATACTAGCGACTGACTCATGGCCCAATTAGATGGGTGTCACATGTCACGTTCCATATGGCATTTCAACCTGCCACGGGCTTGAAAGCCACTGACACATGGAACATATACTATGTTTCCATGTCCATCCAAGTGATGTCATCATGACTCACTACTTCGTCTCTTCGGAAGATTTCACCCTTCACTACTACGTTTGACCTTTTAACATTGGCTTGATCCAACAGTCGAGCTCTCCTCTCTAGATATACGGTGTAGATCAACTTTGGAGATTCAAACTTCAACCCTTCTCTTGTTTCTGACATCATACTTCACTGAAGTTGTGAAGTTCGAAAGGCTTTGAGGTTAAATCCTCTGCACCTTCCCCATATATGATAGTCATAACGGATTTCCCTTCCTTCCAAACAAATCCTACGATGCAGAACATACTCATTTACTCTGTGGATTTCCAAGGGAATTCATGGATAAATCCCTCGCCACCTTACTATATCTGACGATTGTGAAGGATTCTCCTTCTCCCGAATAGATCCTAAGGTCCACATTACTCTACATCCCAACACCACTTATGTCATGGTCTTACAACATCGCTACTCCTCCTTATCTTCTTAACAAGGCCAAGGTAACTTCTTGGCACTGAGGAACGTTCTAAGGTTTGAAATTGGTTTCTTGAGACACAATTTCCACCTTAAACCTTGAGTCCAATGACCACTTACCCATCCCATCTAGGCTCTGTGTTGAAACCATGGGTCAGAACTTGAGTTTTGTCCATTTCAACAAATCCTTCTGAAAATTTTGCTTCAACTTCCACTAAATGGCCCATCCAGGATCAGTGTTGTATCCATTCTATGATACCATATTGTAACATCCCCGACAACCAACGGACCAGGCAATGCCACCCACACAACCTTAACTTATCCTTTA
Organism: Picea sitchensis; assembly: GCA_010110895.2. Taxonomy (NCBI): domain Eukaryota; kingdom Viridiplantae; phylum Streptophyta; class Pinopsida; order Pinales; family Pinaceae; genus Picea; species Picea sitchensis. Next base: position 63,772 of record SNQJ01S0028791.1, read on the forward strand.
AAGCTATGATACCATTTTGTAACATCCCCAATCACCAACAAGCCGGGAAATGCTACCAACACCTACAACTCTATTGCTCTATTATGATATGTGACAACTCCATCCTTAAACTACTGGCTATTCCACACAGAGATACTTGCGGAAAAACATACACATCTATATAAACATAGAATGACTATTCTACATATATGTAAATAATAATGCGGAAATAACAGTAAGCCTACACATGCAGCATATACAACATATACAAGCGATACTCATCAATTACAACATATGTACCATTACACAACATGTAAATGAACATAAAAGTGGTACTTATCTTTTATTAGAAGACCACCAACTATGTGCAAAAATTCCACGAACCTGCCAACCATAGACCACATTCCTCATCATGCTCAATAGTAGTCACCTCCAAGCTGGGACTAAGCTCCACCCAAGGCAAGGGAATCCTAGACTAGACTGAGGTTACAGGAAAACTCCACAGAGCAACCGTAAGGATTCTCTCTAGGAGCCTTGTTACGCCCACTACGCACAGACTCTCATTACCCACATGCATGTTCCACCTGGGAGTATACACCTTCACAAGCACAGTCCACTGATGCTTCAACTCCCTCTTTGGGTCCCAGCAACAGGTTGGATCAAGAATTCTCAGAGCTTCATAGCTGGTGTTGGACTCTCTCTGGGAGAAAACCACTTCCTAGAAAACTCTCTCACCTAGAGAGAGTTTCTCACAGGCTTGAAAACTTGCCTCTTCTAACACGGGCCTGATAACCCACTTATTCATCACATTTCTTGACTTAGCAACACCGAGGTGAGGACAATAGTAATGGTTCAACACTCATTCACACATGAATGATAGAAGGCGGGAAGCCACACTCAGTCCAAGAATTGTGTGGCCACATTAGCCCACAATTACGACACCACATGGCTCAGACAAATATGGAATACCTGGGCTTCACAGAAAATGCAGCTCATTCCACGGGTTGTCACTAGTTTCAAAATGTGTGACCAGAGGACAAAACATAGAGGTCAATGATGGATCCAAAGAGGATAGACGGCAGATGGAAGAATAATCGGTGAACCCAGGCGGAGGTTGGAAGAATGACCCGCACACCCCTAACACAACTGACACTTCATCTTTTAACAACATGTGCCCAGGTCGACACTTGTCATCCTGGAGTCGCATGAGTTCCACTTAGCACATGTTCCCTTTATAGGAACTTAGTACAACACTCAACATGTCCACCTTAGCCTTCAGGAAATAATAATAAATTATTATTCCCTTTAGAGGTAATCCCCCTAGCTTATCCCCTTGGCCCACACACTTAGCCTCCTCCCTTACCCAACCTTGTGGAAGATTAGTCACCCATCACTCTTTCTTCGTGGTGGGTTTGCACACAACAAAGTTTATATTTTGTTAATGATCTTCATAATTACATATACAAAATCAAGCTCATGGCCTTTAACACTTAGGCTCTTCAGTGTAATAAACACATAATCCCACCAACTTATATACACTTGGCTCACCAACCTATAAACATGTTTACAATTTATAATAAAACTGGGGCACTACTAGGGAATACTACAAAGTCAGTCTATGCAGACATAGACTAATCTCCCTAGACTCAGAAACCAAGACTAGAAAAAAACATGACAGAACATATAACTTTCCGTAGGTTTATGCAATAAAAAATACTAGATAACAAGAGCTCACACCTTCTAATCAATGATTGTCCTCGCTAGTTGTAGTTTCTAGCTACGTCCCGAGACTTGTGAATGATAACCCGTAAGAAGAGACAGGACAACAAGAGTGAAAGAAACAATAATATATTTTGATGAAACCTATGCAAATGATCAAGTTGAAATACAACTAAGATAGTCAAACATAAACAACCTTTGTGGGAAATAAACTATATTGTTATGTTAATGTTATTGAAAATAAATTACAACCAAATCCTTGATGTTGTGAAGCTCCTTCCAACAAGTTCACTTCTCCAATACCCACAATGAATCCATGAAATCCATAACCATAAACTAACTCCTTTAGCTAAGATTGAATCTCTCAAAGAAAAAGAATGCTAACAATATTCGAATCACCAACTAGAAGCAAAAATATATGACACCTCATATCTGAACCTTCTCCTCTAGAAACTTTATGAATTTCAGCTTTTTCTCCTCTTTTAGACAATGTTACACGCTGCAGTGGTGCAAACTGAGACACTGTCACACCCTACAATGGTGCAAAATGCAACACTTAAGGTTGTTGCATGCTGCAATGGTGCAACATGCGATAGTCTCTTGAAATAGGGCTTTAATGACCCTTTTAAATTCTTTCAAAGAAAGGTTATTCTTCAACAATCAAGGCTTTTGTGCTCTGGATGATAGAGGATACGTGAACATCATCAGTTGCGACAAAATATTCTCTCACACATTCCCTTTATTTTCTACCAAATAATCCCATTCTCAAATGAATTTAGATGTAATGATATCTTTCTAGGATCAAGTAGAAGGATAGGCATTCCCAATTCTCAACCTCCACAACACTTTAATCTTCTTCTCACTATCTTTCCTCCTAGTATTTGTAGCATGTGTTCATTTTTTTTTCGAGTATTCAATGCTTTAACAATAATTTCTTTTTTCCTTCATTTCCAATGCAATAGTTTGTAGGTGAGTGGTAGTGTATTGAATTGACATGGGGATCTGCACACTATCAACTATATCATTTAAGTTAACCATCAACTTGGTGCCTCAAGGATCAAATTAAAATGTTTTTGAAACCAATGTAATAAAAAATTGTGCCATTGAAACCAAAATATTAAAATCAACCCTCTAATCAAGGTGGCTGTAATAATAACATCGTTTTTTATTTTGAACTTAAAATTCCAACATTTTTTTAACCATAATTGTCATTATTGTAATAAAAATCATTCTATTTATTGTTACTCAACCATAACCTTACATTTAAAATAATTAAAAAAACTTATTAAAGAGAAAAAAAAAATTAAACTATCTAAAACAATGTAATGAACCTCACGTTCGTCATGACATCAACCTCTCAAAGAAAGTGCTTTTGTTTTTGCGTGTGAACAAGGGTAATAGAGACATTATAATCTGTGTCGCAGCATGATGATGATCATGACGCATGCAATTGCAACAACAACATGACGGCCTAAGACGCACATCAAGCATCTAGAAGAAATGAACGACAATCAACCGGCAAATACAAGACAAACTACCTGTCAGTCCTACCTTGCAATGGTTAGGACCTCCAGGACACATAAGCAATGCTCAAGCCCAGGTTCCCATTGATTATGACCATTTAATGTCTCAAGGATAGAAACTGTTCTGAGGAACAAGGAGGCATCTACATCCCGCCCGACAGAAGCAGACCAAGCACATAAAAAGTTTACAACCCAGTACAACATTAATTGAATGAACAACCACACCCTTAACAGAAAGTGCAAGATAAAAGAAACAACTTCGTCGACACCTATCATTACTCAACGCTAAAGGTCAAATTTATGATTTAAATAGGCCTTCAAAGTAGACCCAAAAACCAGTCTCAATTCCATTAGACAATATTTGCCAACCGAGCTTAACATGGATTACGACTCAAATGAGGGAGTTTGAGTTAGCAATAGGCGATAATTATATATCCATTTAACATCAATTTCACATCTAACCTAACAAATCTAGATTACTTAGTAATCATAACTCTAAAATTTACAATTCAACATTATCTATCAACATTAACCAAAATCATTATAATTGTCATCTAATTTTAAGAATCTAAATGAATCGATAAATACAAACTACAAGAACCGTTAATCATATCTAACAACTTTAACAATATTAATATAAAAATATGTTAATAGAAAACTATTAATAAATCAGTTCATATCCAACGATCTAACACCAAGCCATTCAATTGCTGCGATAATTGTTCATTTCCCAAGTTATCTACATTCCAAGGTAAGGAATTACGAAGACGGAAATAGAAACAATGTTCTAAGCTCCCAATTTCTTTAGAAACCACTGTTTCATTAAAAGAAATATTTTATATTTCAACTTTCTTTTATTCAACAAGTAAGGTGGGAAAGATTTTGAATGTTCAAACTTTTATTTTCTGTTTATAACAACCACCTATTTTCGAGCACCCCCTTTTTAACAATAGAGTTTGAGGGACAATGAATTTCTTAAATAATTCTTTTTCAATTTATTTTTTATTTTTTATTTTTTAAATAAAAAAATAACAAATCAATCCACAAACAGTTAAAGGTTGAACTAACCATGACTCTCAGTTGTAGTGTGCAGTTAATTAGTGAACAACTACTAATGAAGATAGCAGGAATAGGTGCTCTATTAAGTCATTCAAGTTTTGCACTTATAAGTAAGGAAATCCAAATTTGAGACGACAACTAAACTATGATTTATATCGTTATATCTCTAGGAAGTATCGACACATCATTATCTTCAAAAATGATGACAGAGATGCCTTCGTTTAATAAAGCAGCAGATAGGATCATCATAGCAAAATCATTTCAAGTTTGTAGTTAAATAATTGATATAAGGGAAACAACCATCAACTTCCATTTTTAAAACTTACTGCAAAGATTCCTGTCATTCCAATTGCCATTCTACTTAACCAATAAAATCTACCACCCTTCAAGTTGTCACTTAGTCAGATAATCTTTTTTTTGTTTGCCATAACAAAAAGAGGTTATTGCCATGTGCAGGGAGCGAGAATTACTGCGAGGTGGTAAAATTTAGAGGTAAAATTGAACGTAATAGAACCCCATAACGACTGTCCCAAAGGTGAGAGGTGGTAGTGTAAGTAATGGCAAATTTACCATGACTGTAAGGCATTACATTACACCAAGGGGAAAATGAAAAACATTGTTGTAGAAAAACAGTCAGCACAGGGTAAAAACGCAGAAAGGAACGACCACCAAACGCAAGGAAAGGGGCGAGCTTGATAAAATGGGGCTATATGAATGAATGGAGGGCGGAGACACTTGCCAAAACAAGAGAGGAGCACACAGGTCGAATCCCGCCTTTAATCGATCATGGCTCAGGGTCCAATTCTCCGTCAAAGATGAAGGCGCCGAGTTTAAATGCCCATTACCCAAGAGCATGCAGAAAACAATTTGCCAAAAACAATTTTTTCAGTAACAATTTACCAAAACAAAATTGCCAGAAACAGATTTCACAGTAACCATTTACAAAAACGAAATTGCCAGGAAAGAGTTTTTCAGTAACAAATTTACAAAGGAAAATTGTCGGAAACAAATTTACAACAACACTTTACAAAAATGAAATTGCTAGAAAAGAGTTTTTCATTAACAAATTTACCAAGGCAAATTGCCAGAAACAAATTTACAGTAAGACTATAAAAAAATTGAAATTGCCAGAAAAGAGTTTTTCAGTAAGACATTACACAGTGAATTTCACCATTCAGGGGATGGAGACGCAAGGCTAGAGTTTACTCAAAAGTTTTACACAGTAAATTTTTTACAGCAATGATAGTTTCACGATAAAATTTCGCTAGTGAAATGAGGAAGGCACAAGGCTAGAGTGGCCATTAATAAACAACATAGAGCTAAACTTTTCAGCCATCACACAACAGAATCAATGAAGGATGATTATTTCTGACCCAATCCGAATTACAACGGCCGAGTTACCCCATTTTACAGCAGTTACCCATCTAACATCGCCGAAGTAAATAAATAGAGAAAAACCATTCTATCCACCATGATCCAAACACAGATTGAAGTTAAATATTCTTTCATTCAGATTACCAATATATAAAGCAGACAACAGTAAGAGAATGCTAGGGCCCTAAGGATAACTCATCGAAGGGATCGCGAGGATTCTATCAGTCAGGATGCAGAAAATAAACAACAACGAAGTAAGATAATCCAACGTGGAGGCCGTGCTAAAGGACAAAAGTCATCAATCTGGAAAGGACATCAACAGAGGGAGACGGCTAAAGGTTCGCCTTCGCATCACCATCCTCGCACAGAAAAGTAGGGCGTTGATATCCATAGGTCTTTTAACGCTAAGGTGACGTCCATAGATCAGGATCCTGGCCGACTGTTGAGGCGAGAATTGACGTGCTAGGGACGAAAGGCATACAATTGCATAGGTCACAGTCAAACCACAGCGTTGTCGAGTCATGCGGGGCGATGGCCACGGGAAATCAATCAACCCAACAATCAACCTGGCTAAGAAAGAGGGGTCCTCTATCAATCTAACATCCAATCCATTTACAAACAATATGAATATCCAAGCACAAGTCCTAATGCATTCTACTCTATATAATAGAAGAGCGTATCGTTGCCTGATCTATCGCTTCGAATGACGTCCCGCACTCCTTGCAACTCTCGCTCGCAAACTGTCGAGACCTCACTGGTACCTCCCAGCCAATGCTAGCGGTACTCTTCCTCCCCCTTACCCCTCCGAGCCACAAAGGGGCCACACATGCTATCCAAAGGTTATGTCTAGCTCCCAGCTCACCTCACAAGGTCAAGATACCACTCCTCTCAGAGCTGGGTATCCCAACTCCCACAAGTAAATCAGTCAAGTCAATATTTCTACAGTGTAATGTTACGCAAACAGAAGATGATCTTTACTCCTTCTCCTTCCTTCATTATATAGAATTTCCCACTTCTTTCTTTCCTAAAATCTCATTTAATTAAAGTTCTTAAAATAAATTCCTAAAAATTCTTCTTCGTACAAGTGTCCCTCATCCCCTACATTCCTCCATTAATTAATTTCTTTAATTAAGTAAATATCTTTATTTCCCTCACCCACCTAGAGTTACTCCTAGAATCACTCCTAGGTGTCCCTAGATTCCCTTACAAGTTTTTAAGGCTTTCCCTATTATGAAATTGCTAATTCAGTTTAAAATTAGAAAGCTTTTAAATGTAGATTCCTTACTAAGTTGACTTCCCTCTTTTTCCCTTAAGTTCCCCTTTTTCCTTTTTATGTTACCTCCTCCTTTCCCAAGTTTCCTATTTTTTTTATTTTCCCTCTTCGAATTTTTCTTATAACTCAAAAAGGCAGGTGTGGATTTTAACCCCTTTTCCCTTTTATCATTAATTTAGTATCTTCTTAAATTATCAAAAGATAAATAATTAATTCCCTCTTTACATTTTATATCCACAGATTTTATTTCTTAAGAATAATTTAATTTCTTACTCCCTTCATGGTACAAAATTTTATGAGGATCATAATTATTATTTCAGTGGTTTTTAATTTAAATTTTATTATTTTATTTTATTTTGTCTATTTATTTTATTATTATTATATTTTTTTATTAATTTTTTTTTAAAGGTAGACAAAATTTTACCCCTAGTGTAATTTTAGACTTAGAACTTAGATTATGTACTGGGCAACATTTAATTAAGGAGATTGCCTTAAAATTTCTTAACATGTCATTTGTCTTAGGGCCATCTAGGTTCATCCTTCTATCATCATAAACACGACGTGCCCTTCACGACGGACTAGGTGCTCCAAGGGTGCCACTCTCCTTATCTGTTCCTTTGCGCAATGTTCCCTTCAGGACACACTACATGCTCCAAGGGTGCCACTCACCTCTTGAATGATTGGTAGACATCAATAACCCCNAACACTCCGCCAGGTGAACTTGTGGGAGACTAATGGATTCTAAGGAATAAGGCCCCCACCTTATTGCGCACCCCTTAGAATCATCGTGAGCGACTGTCACAGTCTGCCCTCATGGCATCATGGGTCCTCTCGAACTAGGTAATCGTTAACCTACAGTTCGAGCCACGGCGGGAGTGCTAGTAGGATGTGGCAGGGCTGCTGTCCAACCCCTCTCCCTCAACATCTCTGGTAGTCGTGTGTGACCCCTTTACTCAATATGTGAGTCTGGTCGGAAAGCTATCGTCAGCTTGCATCATCAACAAATCATGTCATAACATATCCACATCATATCATCTAATCAGACGAACTAATATCATAGTAAAACAATCAGACGCCAATGGCACACTCCTTGACTCGATTCAGAGTCCAAGGGGTTCCATCGATGCCTCTACATCCTCAAGGTCCAAAACCCTACACACTCAGTAAAACCAATTCAATAGCACATGTCTATGTCGATGTAGTAAAACAACATGTCATCAACCCATAACGCATCATAATCAAAGTCAAAAATTTTAATAGCATAATAATCTGGATCACTTGCGAGTAAGTGTCCTCAAAGAATAAGTTTGCTCAGTGTGCCAGAGCGGGATGTTACATACACCCCCTCTTGGTCTAAACCTTGTCTCGAAGTTTCACAGTATATATGCTGAAATAAAGTGTATCATAGTATCATATGTCTATCTATCAAAGAAAAATGGAAACTGCAGGTGCATATCATATGGGTCCTCCCAGGTCGCTGAGTGTGGACTATAAATGTCCCACTGCACCTTGACCTAATCTACCGTTCGACATCGCAGCTATCGAACGCGATGCTCCAAGATGTGGACCGTCTCAGCCATGAGTGCCCCCTCATCCGATACCTATAAGGAACTCATGTAAATAATATGTGTCGTATCACTAATATAACGTCTCAAAACAGATACAAGAAAAACATCATGCATACACCTCAAGGAATCAGGCAAGGCTAGTCGATAGGCCACATACCCCTTTCTTTGCATAATATTGAAAGGTCCCACGAACCTAGGAGATAGTTTAGCTCCCTTCCTGAACTTGATCGAACTCTTGTGCGATTTAACTCACAAGAAGACTCGATCGCCGACCTCGTAACTATGGTCGACATGGTGCACATCGACATAACTCTTATGTCGATCGTGTGCTTCTTTTATCCTTTGTCTTATTGTTTGCATTTTCTCTTCCATTTCTTCGATCACTTCTGGTCCCACCAGAACCCTATCCTCAAGCCGATCCCAACTAAAAGGAGTCCGACATGGTCGCCCATAAAGAAGTTCGAAAGGTGCCATATTAATGGTGCTCTGGTAACTGTTGTTGTAATCAAACTCGACTAGTTGCAAGAATTCCTCCCAACACTTTTGTTGGTCCATAACATACATGCGCAACATGTCCTCCAAGGTTTGATTTGTTTATTTGGTCTACCCGTTAGTCTCCGAGTGATACACAATACTAAAGTTAAGTTGGGTTCCGAAGGCCTCTTGGAAACTCATCCAAAATCGCTCAGTAAACATCGATCCTCGATCGGATATAATCCTCTTAGGCACGCCATGTAGCCTCACAATCTCACAGATGAAAACTCTAGCTATGTCAGGTGCTTGATACGTTGTATGCACATGAATAAAGTGAGCACTCTTCATCAGAGTGTCTACTACTACAAAAATCCAGTCATGTCTCCTTGCCGTCAGTGGCAATCCAACAATAAAATCCATCGAAATAACCTCCCATTTCGATTCTAGAATGGCATGTGGTTGTAGTAATCCTACTAGGTGTCTATGTTCAGCTTTTACCTGCTGACATTCTAGACATATGGACACATAGTTGACTATGTTGGCCTTCATTCCCTTCCAAATGAATAAGGGTTTAAGGTCTGCCCTCATCTTTGTGACTCCCGGATGATCCATGTATACTGCTCTATGAGCCTCGCTTAGGATCAAGATTCTCAACTCATCGTTGGGCGGTATGTAGATCTGACCTTTAAACCTTAATAATCCATCGCTATCAAATGAAAAACCCTCAAATCGTGGTACCATTATTGTGTTTTGCTTGATAAAACCCTCGACCTCTTTGTACCAGTCATCGTCACGCTGTAAAGTTAGAATCCTTTCACCTAGATTTGTCTGAAGAGGTAGTACCGAAAATATGTGCGGTCTCCGACTCAATGCATCCGCCACTCGGTTCACTGTTCCTTTTATGTAAGTAATCTCAAAGTCGTACTCGCTAAGCAATTCCGACCAACATAGATGTCGTGCATTTAAGTCACTTTGCATAAATACGTGTTGTAGTCCACAATGGTCAGTCTTTAGTTCAAATTTTCATCTAACAAGGTAGTGTATCCAAACCTTCAAGGCATATATGATGGATAATAACTCCAAATAGTGTGTCACATAGTTCTCCTCATGCCTTCTCAATTTCCTCAAAATGTAAATGATCACTTATTCGTCTTGCATCAAGACTCCGCCTAAGCCTTCCTTGGATGTGTGAGTGCATACCAAGAAATATGTGTCCATGTCAGGGACCTTTAGTATTGGTGTTGTTGTCAGCAATTCCTTGACCCTCCGAAATGCTTCCGCGCATTTCTCGGTCCAAACAAAATTCTTGTTTTTCTTCTGCAATTCCGTGATCGGATTTGCTATCTTCGAAAACCCCTCGACGAAACTTCGATAGTATCCTGCTAAACCCATGAAGCTATGCACTTTCGATACATTTGTCGGTGAAATCCATTCCATAATAGCCTCGACCTTTGTTGGATCCACAAAGATGCCTTCGTCGGAGATGACATGACCCAAGTAGTGAATCCTCGATTGATAAAATGAGCATTTGGACAACTTCCCATACAATTTGTGCTCTCGAAAACATTATAGTACCAAGCACAAGTGCTCGTCATGCTCCTCCATCGTCCAAGAGTAAATCAAAATATCATCAATGAATACTTCGACGAAATTGTCCAAGTACTCGAGGAACACCCTATTCATCAAACTCATAAATACCCCTGGGGCATTTGTCAGTCCAAAGGGTAAAATAGTAAAATCGTAATGTCCAAACCTCGTCTTAAAGGAAGCCTTAGGGACGTCATCATACTTGATCCGTAACTGGTGATACCCTGATAGCAAATCAATCTTGGAGAACATCGTCGCACCCTTCATTTGATAGACTAGGTCATCAATTATCGGAAATGGATATTGATTCTTGATCATAGTCTTGTTCAGTTGATGGTAGTCAATGCAAAGCCTCCACGATCCATCCTTATTTCGTATGAAAATAATAGGTGCACTCCACGGTGACAAACTAGGACATATCAGTCCCAAGTCCAAGAACTCCTTCAGTTGCATTTTCAACTCTTGTAACTCCAGGGTCGAGATCCGATAAGGAATTCTTGCTATCGGTTTAGTCCATGGTCTTAGGTCTAGGCTAAAATCTAATTCCCTCTCTGGCAGCATCCCGGGTAACTCCTCTGGAAATACGTCTGCAAACTCTCTGACCACCGGAAGGTGTTCTAGACTTTCTGCTACTCCCTTCTCATTTAACACAAGGATTGCATAAATCTTGCACCCCTTGCGCATAATCTTCCATAGTTGTAAGGAAGAGATGAACCTCAAGGAAACTCCCTAGTTCCATCCTACAATCACACGTCTTTGTCCCTCGTCATCGACCAAGCTCAATCATTTTGTCTTACAGTTGAGTATCGCCTCATGCGATTCCAACCAGTCCATACTAATCACGACATCATAAGATCCTAGGATCATGACATATAGGTTGGTACTGATGACAAACTCTCCCAGGTTAAGGACACAACCTATAACCTTTCCTCCAACCTTCTGTTTGGCTTCTGAAGCCATCTCCATGAAGCTAAACTCATCTTGTTCGACTTCCTTTGCCTTAATCCTTTTCAGCACTGCACCAGAAATGAAACTCTCGGTAGCACCGGGATCTATCAAAATAATAAGGGTCTGGTCAGCGACAGTACCTATCACCTAGAGCATAGTCGACTGATGCTCTTCCTAGCGGTTATTCACCACCGCATGAATCCGATGGGCCTTGCCCATATCTCCCACGGTAGTGGGTCCGGCTGATCCGAACGCTCTGGTCCTCTCCACAGGGAAGTTGCACTGCTAGTGTGGCTCCCCACATGTCCAACACACCTTCTTCGGCCCTGTAGTCTTGGCACCTGAAGTATAAAATGATGGCCCACTATCCTAGAACCTTGGTATGTTCTCCTGAACAGGCCTAAACTAGTGCTGCTGCGGGCGATGTTGTTTTTGATGGTATGGTCCCCAATAAGGTGTCTGTTGCTGAGGTGTCGGTCTCCGTGGTGTAGTGAAAGTGGATCCCCTCTAGAAGCCATGATATCCCCACGTGTGTTTGACTGGTGTCTCATGCTGCTATGGTCCATATGAAACCTTCACTGTTGGTCTCGCTAGGGTCCTAGTATGACCCCCGCTGATAAGATCCTCCTCTGCTATGAGGGCCTTCTGGATGACATCATGCAAGGTTTGAGGCATCAAAATCCTAACCTTTTCACATAGGATGTTGTTAAGTCCGAACACAAACCTGTTGACCTTAAGTTTCTCAGTGTTAAGATGTGGAGTATACTGGAGAAGCTCCATAAAACGGGCCTCGTACTTGGGCACCGTACGACCTCCCTATTGTAAGGCATTGAACTCATTGAGCTAACGCTCAATGAATTCCTATGAAAGGTGCCACTCTTGGAACAGTTCCTTGAACAACTCTCGTGACACGTCTTCGGTGGCCATGCTTAGGTGCGCTAGGGTCATCTTGCACCATAGAAGAGCACTCCCCTTCAGTTGAAATACCTCCATGCGAACCTTCATGTTGGAGGTATAATCCTGAAGTGAGAAGCACATCACCATGTTCTCCAACCATGCCTCAACGCCTGCACCATATGGGGAACAAAAGTACTCAGGAAATTTGACCTTCTGGAGTTCACAGTGAATGATACCCATACCGACTGATGCACATGGTGGAACCTCAACGGGTGCCAGCGCCCTGGCCTCATCTTTGTCCAAACAACTGATCAGTGCCTCAAACATGCGTGGAAAATATCTCATCATTCTGACAACATCACCAACCGCTATCTGCTCCTGTCTGAGAGCTTTCTCGTCTCCCTGGGGGTTAGACCCGTCAGGCGTGGATGCTACTGGATACATCGTGCCTCCTCCCCTCGCACCCCGTCATATGCCTCTGCGGTGTCCTCTAACCATGATTAACTACACGGACACAAGACAACTCAATTAGCAACAGTATAATCAATTATATCAATGAAATCCGTAGTGATCCCAAGTCGCGGGTTGAAATTGTCTCTGATACCATATGTAACGAACCTCCCATTCGTCATGACATCAACCTCTAAAAGAAAGTGCATTTTTTTTTTGTGTGTGTGTGTGAACAAGGGTAATAAAGACATTATAATCACTGTCGCAACATGACGACGGTCATGATGCATGCAATTGCAACAAGAACATGACGACCTAAGATGCACATCAAGCATCTAGAAGCAATGAACAACAATCAACCGACAAATACAAGACAAACTACCTGTTCATCCTACCTTGCAATGGTTAGGACCTCCAGGACACATAAGCAACTCTCAATCCTAGGTTCCCATCGATTTTGACCATTTAAGGTCTTAGTGCTGGCAACTGTTCTGAGGAACAAGGAGGCGTCTACATCCCACCTGACACAAGTAGACCAAGAACATAAAAAGTTTACACCCCAGTACAACATTAATTGAATGAACAACCACACCCTTAACAGGAAGCACAAGCTAAAAAAATCGACTTCATCAACACCTACCATTACTCAACGCTAAAGGTCAAATTTATGATTTAAACAAGCCTTCAAAGTAGACCCAAAAACCAGTCTCAATTCCATTAGAAAATATTTGTGAACCAAGCTTAACATGGATTACGACTCAAATGAGCGTGTCTGAGTTAGCAATAGGCGATAATTATATATCCATTTAACATCAATTTCACATCTAACCTAACAAATCTAGATTACTCAATAATCACAACTCTAAAATTTACAATTCAACATTATCTATCAACATTAATCAAAATCATTATAATTTTCATCTAATTTTAAGAATGTAAATGAATCGGTAAATACAAACTACAAGAACCATTAATCATATCTAACAACTTTAACAATATTAATATAAAATTCTGTGAATACAAAGCTATTAATAAATAAGTTCATATCCAACGGTCTAACACCAAGCCATTCAGTTGATGCGATAATTTTTGATTTCCCAAGTTATCTACATTCCAAGATAAGGAATTATGAAGACAAAAATAGAAACAATATTTTAAGCTCCCAATTGTGTTAGAAACAACCGTTGCATTAAAAGAAATATTTTATATTTCAACTTTCTTTTATTCAACAAGTAAGGTGGGAAAGATTTTGAATGTTCAAACTTTTATTTTCTATTTATAACAACCATCTATTTTCGAGCTCCCCCTTTTTAAGAATAGAGAATGAGGGACAATGAATTTCTTAAATAATTATTTTTCAGTTAGTTAATTTTTTTTTTAAATAACAAATCAATCCACGAACAGTTAAAGGTTGAAATAACCATGACTATCGGTTGTAGTGTGCAATTAATTAGTGAACAATTACTAATGAAGATAGAAAGAATAGGTTCTCTATTAAGTCATTCAATTTTTGCACTTATAAGTAAGGAAATCCAAATCTGAGACACCAACTAAACTATGATTTATATCGTTATATCTCAAGGCAATATCGATATGTCATTATCTTAAAAAATGATGACACAGATGCCTTTGTTTAATAAAGGAACATATAGGATCATTGTAGAAAAAGCATTTCAAGTTTGTAGTTAAATAATTGATATAAGGGAAGCAACCATCAACTTCCATTTTTAGAGCTTACTGCAAAAATTCCTGTCATTCCAATTGTCGTTCTACTTAACTAATAAAATCCACCGCCCTTCACTCTGTCACTTAGTTAGAATATCTTTTTTTTTTTGCCATAACAAAATGGGATTACTTCAATGTGCAGGATGGGAGAATCACTGCGAGGTGGTAAAATTTAGAGGTAAAACTGAACGTAATAGAACCCCATAACGGTTGTCCCAAAGGTGAGAGGTGGCAGTGTAAGTAATGGTGAATTTACCATGACTATAAGGAATTACATTACAACAATGGGCAAAAGAAAAATGTTGTTGTAGCAACACAATCATCACAAGGTAAAAATGAAGAAAGGAACACCCACCAAACGCAGGGAAAGGGGTGAGCTTGATAAAACGGGGTTGTATGAATGAATGGAGGGTGGAGACACTTGCCAAAACAAGAGAGGAGCACATAGGTCGAATCCTGCCTTTAATCGATAATGTCTTAGGGTCAAATTCTCCATCAAAGATGAAGGCACTGAGTTTAAATAGCCATTACCCAAGAGCATGCAGAAACGAATTTGCCAAAAACAATTTTTTGAGTAACAATTTACCAAAACAAAATTGCCAGAAACAGATTTCACAGTAACCATTTACAAAAACGAAATTGCCACGAAAGAGTTTTTTAGTAACAAATTTACAAAGGCAAATTGCCGGAAACAAATTTACAATAACACCTTACAAAAGCAAAATTGCCAGAAAAGAGTTTTTCAGTAACAAATTTACCAAGGCAAATTGCCAGAAACAAATTTACAGTAACAATTTACAAAATGAAATTGCCAGGAAAGAGTTTTTCAGTAAAAAATTTACAAAGGCAAATTGTCGGAAACAAATTTACAGCAACACTTTAAAAAAATGAAATTGCCAGAAAATAGTTTTTCAGTAAGACATTACACAGTGAATTTCACCATTCAGGGGATGGAGACGCAAGGCTAGAGTTTACTCAGAAATTTTACACAGTAAAATTTTTACTGCAATGACAATTACACAATAAAATTTCACCAGTGAAATGAGAAAGGCACAAGGCTAGAGTGGCCATTAATAAACAACACAGAGCTAAACTTTTCAGCCATCACACAACAGAATCGATGAAGGATGATTATTTCTCACACAATCTGGATTACAATGGCCAAGTTACCCCATTTTACAACAGTTACCCATCTAACACCGCTGAAGTAAATAAATAGAGAAAAACCATTCTATCCAACGTGATCCAAACACAAATTGAAGTTAAATATTCTTTCATCTAGATTACCAATATATAAAGCAGACAATAGTAATAGAATGCCAGGGCCCCAAAGATAACTCATCGAAGGGATCGCAGGGATTCTATCAGTTGGGTGTGCAGAAAATAAACAACAAGGAAGCAAGATAATCCTACGCAGAGGCCATGCTGAAGGACACAAGTCATCAATCTAGCAAGGAAATCAACAGAGGGAGACGGCTAAAGGTTCACCTTCGCATCACCATCCTCTCATAGAAAAGTAGGGCATTGAGATCCATAGGACTTTTAACGCTAAAGCGACGACCGTAGATCAGACTCCTGGCCAACTGCTCAGGCGAGGACTAGCGTGCTAAGGACGAAAGGCATACAATCGCATAGGTCATAGTCAAACCACAAGGTTTTTGAGTCATGCGGGGCGAAGGACAGGGGCAATCAATCAACCCAACAATCAACTAGTCTAAGAAAGAGGGGTCCGCTATCAAACTAACATCCAATCAATTTACAAACAATATGTAGATCCAGGCATAAGTCCTAATGCATTATACTCTATATAATAGAAGAGCATACTATTTCCTAATATCCCGCTTCGAATGATGTCCCGCGCTCCTTAAGACTCCCGCTCTCCGACCGTTGAGACCTCAACGGTACCTCCCAGCCAATGCTAGGGGTATTGTTCTTCCCCCTTAGCCCCCCAAGCCGCAAAGGGGCCACAAACGCTATCCAGAGGTTATGTCTAGCTACCAGCTTGCCTCGCAATGCCGAGCTACCACTCCTCTCCGAGCTAGGTATCCCAACTCTGACAAGTAAATCAGTCAAGTTGATATTTCTGCAGCGTAACATTACACAAATAGAAGATGATCTTTACTCCTTCTCCTTCCTTCATTATATAGAATTTCCCACTTCTTTCTTTCCTAAAATCTCATTGAACTAAAGTTTTTAAAATAAATTCCTCAAAATTCTTCTCCATACAAGTGCCCCTCATACCCTACATTCCTCCATTAATTAATTACTTTAATTAAGTAAATATTTTTATTTCCCTCACCCACCTAGAGTTACTTCTAGAATCACTCCTAGGTGTCCCTAGATTCCCTTACAGATTTTTAAGGCTTTCCCTATTATGAAATTTCTAATTCAGTTTAAAATCAAAAAGATCTTAAATGTAGATTCCTTACTAAGTTGACTTCCCTCTTTTTCCCTTAAGTTCCCCTTTTCCCTTTTTATATTACCTCCTTTCCCTAGTTTCCTATTTTTTTTATTTTCCCTCTTTCCCCTTTTTCTTAGAACTCAAAAAGGTAGGTGTGGATTTTAACCCCTTTTCCCTTTTATCATTAATTGAGTATCTTCTTAAATTATCAAAAGATAAATAATTAATTCCCTCTTTACATTTTATATCCGCAGATTTTATTTCTTAAGAATAATTTAATTTATTACTCCCTTCATGGTACAAAATTTTATGAAGATCATAATTATTATTTAAGTGGTTTTTAATTTAAATTTTATTATTTTATTTTATTTTGTCTATTTATTTTATTATTATTATATTTTTCTATTTTTTGTTTTTTAAAGGTAGACAAAATTTTACCCCAAGCAAAATTTTAGACTTAGAACTTAGATTCTGTACTGGGTGACATTTAATTAAGGAGATTGCTTTAAAATTTCTTAACATGTCATTTGTCTTAGGGCCATCTAGGTTCATCCCTCTATCATCATCAACGTGACGCACCCTTCAGGACGCACTAGGTGCTCCAAGGGTGCCACTCGCCTCATTTGTTCCTTTGCACGACGTGCCCTTGAGGATGCACTAAGTGCTCCAAGGGTGCCACTTGCTTCTTAACTAATTTGTAGACATCAATAACCCCTGGAGTCAATACTCCGTCGGGTGAACTTGTGGGAGACTAATGACTTCTAAGGAATAACGTCTGTGTCTTATTGCGCGCCCCTTAGAATCATCGTGAGAAATTGTCGCAGTCTTCCCTCATGGCATCGTTTGTCCTCTCGAACTAGGTAATCGTTAACCTACAGTTCGAACCACGGCGAGAGTACTAGTAGGATGTGGTAGGGTTGTTTTCCACACCTCTCCCTCAACATCTCTGGTAGTCGTGTGTGACCCCTTTACTCCATGTGTGTGTCTAGTCGGTAATCTATTGTCGGCCTACATCACCAGCAAATCATGTCAGATTAAAACAATCAAACCCTAATGGCACACTCCCTGACTCGATCCAGAGTCCAAGGGGTTCCATTGATGCCTCTGCATCGTCAAGGTCCAAAACCCTGCACACTCAGTAAAACCGAGTCAATAGCACCTGTCTATGTGGATGTAATAAAACAACATGTCATCAACCCATAACACATCATAATCAAATTCAAAAGTTTTAATAGCATAATAATCTAGATCACTTGCGAGCAAGTGTCCTCAAAGAATAAGTTTGCTCAGTGCGCCAGAGCTGGATGTTACATACACCCCCTCTTGGTCTAAACTTCATTCCAAAGTTTCACAGTATATATGTTGAAATAAGGTGTATCATAGTATGATATGTCTATCTATCAAACAAAAATGGAAACTGCTGGCACATATCATATGTCGTAGTTTTCGAATGCGATGCTCCAAGATGCGGACCGTCTCAGCCGTGAGTGCCCCCTCGTCCGATACCTGCAAGGAACTCATGTCAATAATATGTGTAGGATCACTAATATAATGTCTCAAAACATATACATGAAAAACATCTCAAGGAATTAGGAATTAGGCAAGACTAGTCGATAGGCCACGACCCCCTTTCTCTCCCTAATCGTGAAAGGTCCCACGAACCTAGGAGAGAGTTTAGCTACCTTCCCGAACTTGATCAAACTCTTGTGTAGTTTAACTTTCAACAAGACTCGATCATCGACCTCGTAACTATGGTCGACACGGTGCGCATCGGCATAACTCTTATATCGATCATGCGCTTATTTTATCCTTTGTCTTATTGTTTTCATTTGCTCTTCTATTTCTTGGATCACTTCTGGTCCCACCAGGACCCTATCCTCAAGCCGATCCCAACTCAAAGGAGTCCAACATAGTCTCCTGTAAATAAAGTTGAAAGGCGCCATCTTAATGGTGCTCTGGTAACTGTTGTTGTAAGCGAACTCCAGTAGTGGCAAGAATTCTACCAAACACTTTTGTTGGTCCATCACCTACATGCGCAACATGTCTTCCAAGGTTTCATTCATTCGTCTGGTCTGCCCATCAGTCTCTGGGTGATACGCAGTACTAAAGTTAAGTTTGGTTCCCAAGGCCTCTTGGAAACTTGTCCAAAATCATCCATTAAACACAGATCCTTGATCGGATATAATCCTCTTAAGCACGTCGTGCAGCCTCACAATCTCACTAATGAAAACTTTATCTCTGTCAGGTGCCTAATACGTCGTACGCACATGAATAAAGTGAGAACTCTTCGTCAGAGTGTCTACTACTATGAAAATCACGTCATGTCTCCTTGGCGTCAGTGGCAATCCAACAATAAAATCCATCGAAATAACCTCCAATTTCGATTCTAGAATGGCATGTGGTTGTAGTAATTATGCTGGGTGTCTATGTTCAACTTTTACCTGCTGACATTCTAGACATATGGACACATAGTTGACTATGTTGGCCTTCATTCCCTTCCAGAAGAATAAGGGTTTAAGGTCTACCCTCATCTTCGTGACTCTCTGATGAACCATGTATACCGCTTTATGAGCCTCGCTTAGGATCAACATTCTCAACTCATCATTTGGCGGTACGTAGATCCGAATTTTAAACCTTAATAAGCCATCGCTATCAAATCAAAAACCCTCAAATCATGGTACCTTCATTGTGTTTTTTCCGATAAAACCATCAACCTCTTTGTACCAGTCATCGTCACGCTGTAAAGTTAGAATCCTTTCACGTAGATTCGTCTGAAGAGGAAGTACCGAAAAGATGTGTTGTCTCGGACTCAATGCATCCACCACTCAGTTCACTGTTCCTTTTATGTAAGTAATCTCGAAGTCGTACTTGCTAAGCAATTCCAGCCAACGTCAATGTCGTGCATTCAGGTCACTTTGTGTAAATACATGTTGTAGTCCACAATGGCCAGTCTTTAGTTCAAATTTTTTTCCAACAACATAGTGTCTCCAAACCTTCAAGACATATACGATGGCTAATAACTCCAAATTGTGTGTCGCATAGTTCTCTCCATGCCTTCTCAGTTTCCTCAAAATGTAAGCGATCACTCATCCGTCTTGCATCAAGACTCCGCCTAAGCCTTCCTTGGATGCGTGCCTACCAAGAAATCCATGTCTATGTCAAGGAACTTTAGTATTGGTGTTGTTGTCAGCAATTTCTTGACCCTCCGAAATTCTTCCGTGCATTTCTCGGTCCAAACAAACTTCTTGTTTTTCTTCTGCAATTCCGTGATCGGATTTGCTATCTTTGAAAACCCCTTGATGAACCGTCGATAGTATCCTTCTAAACCCATGAAGCTACGCACTTCTGGGACATTTGTCGGCGCAGGCCTTCCATAATAGCCTCTACCTTTGATGGATCCACGGTGATGCCTTCGCTGGAGATGACATGCCCCAAGTAGTGAATCCTCGATTGATAAAATGAGCATTTGGAAAACTTCCCATCCAAATTATGGTCTCGCAAACAATCTAGTACCAAGCGCAAGTGCTCATCATGCTCTTACGTCATCCTAGAGTAAATCAAAATATCGTCAATGAATACTTGGACGAACTTGTCCAAGCACCCGCGGAACACCCCGTTCATCAAACTCATAAATACCCGTAGGGAGTTTTTCAGTCTCAAGGGTAAAATATTAAACTCGTAATGTCCAAACCACGTCTTAAAGACGGTCTTAGGGACATCATCATCCTTGATCCGTAACTGGTGATACCCTGATTGCGAATCGATCTTGGAGAACACCGTTGCACCCTTCATTTGATCGAACAGGTCATCAATTCTAGGTAATGGATACTGATTCTTGATCGTAGCCTTGTTCAGTTGACGGTAGTCAATGCAAAGCCTCCACGATCCATCCTTCTTTCGTATGGAAATAACAGGTGCACCCAACGGTGTCACACTAGGATGTATCAGTCCCAAGTCCAACAACTCCTTCAGTTGCATTTTCAACTCTTGTAACTCCGGGGTCGACATTCGATAAGGTATTCTTGCTATCAGTTTAGTCCCTAGTTTTAACTCTATCATAAACTCCAATTCCCTCTCTGGCGGCATCCCAGGTAACTCCTCCAGAAATATGTCCACAAACTCTCTCACCACCGAAAGGTGTTCTAGACCTTCTGCTACTCTCTTCTCATTTAACGCAAGGATCGCATAAAGATTCCACCCCTTGCGCATACTCTTCCATAGCTGTAAGGAAGAGATGAAGCTCAGGGAAACTCCCTGGTTCCATCCTGCAATCACACATCTCTGTCCCCCGTCATTGACCAAGCTCAACCATTTTGTCTTATAGTTGAGTATCGTCTCATGCAATTCCAACCAGTCCATACCAATCATGACATCATAAGATCCTAGGATCGTGACATATAGGTTGGTCCTGGTGACAAACTCTCCCAGGTTAAGGACATAGCTTATAACCTTTCCTCCAACCTTCTGTTTAGATCTTGAAGCCATCTCCACGAAGCTAAACTCATCCTGTTCGAATTCGTTTACCTTAATCCTTTTTAGCGCTGCACCAGAAATGAAACTCTCGGTAGCACCAGGATCTATCAAAATACTAAGGGTCTGGTCAGCAACGTTACCTGTTGTCTTGAGCACAGTCGCCTGATGCTATGCCTGGCAGTTATTCACCGTCGCATGAATCTGATGGGCCTTGCCCATATCTCCCATGGTAGTGGTTCCGGCTGATCCAGATGCTCTGGTCCTCTCCACAAGGCAGTTGTGCTAGTAGTGTGGCTCCCCACACGTCCAACACCCATTCTTTGGCCTAGTAGTCCTAGCACCCAAAGTAGAAAATGAAGGCCCACCGGCCTGGAACCCTGGTCTGTTCTGTTGAACAGGCCTAAACTATTGCTGCTGTGGGTGGCACTCTTGTTGATGTTGTGGTCCCCGATAAGGTGTTCATTGTTGAGGTGTTCGTCATCGTAGTCTAGTGAAAGTGGATTCCCTATGCAATCCACGATATCCCGGCGTGTGTCTGACTGGTGTCTGATGTTGTTGTGCTCTAGATGAAACCCTCCCTGTTGGTCTTCCTGGGGTCCTGGTCTGACCCTCGCTAATAAGCACCTCCTCTGCTATAAGGGCCTTCTGGACAACATGCCTTCTGGACAACATCATGCAAGGTTTGAGACATCAAAATCCTAACCTTTGCACGCAGGTTGCCATTAAGGCTAAACACAAACCTGTTGACCTTAAGTTTCTCAGTGTTAAGGTGTGCAGCATACCAGAGAAGCTCCATAAAATGGGCCTCGTACTCGGGCACCATACGACATCCTTGCCGTAAGGTGTTAAACTCATTGAGTTGATGCTTAATGAATTCCTCTGAAAGGTACCTCGCTCGGAACCGTTCCTCGAACAACTCCCATGACCTCTCTTCGACGACCATGTTTAGCTACGGTAGGAGTGTCTTACACCATAGAAGAGCTCTCCACTTTAGTTGAAAGACCGCCATGAGGGCCTTCATGTTGGAGGTATAATCATGAAGTGCGAAGCACATCGCCATGTTCTCCAACCATGCCTCGACAGCTGCACCATTCAGGGCACCAAAGAACTCAGGAAATTTGACTTTCTCGAGTTCACAGTGAATGCTACCCGTACAAAATGGTGCACGTGGCAGAACCTCAATGGGCTCTAACGCCCTGGCCTCATCTCTGTCCAAATGGCTAATCAGTGCCTTGGATATGCACTAAAAAGATCTCATCATTCCGACAACATCACCAACCGCTATCTTCTCTTGTCTGAGAAACTACTTGTCTCCCTAGGGATTAGACCCCTCAGGCATGGATGCTACTAGAGGCATCGTGCCTCCTCCCCTTGAACCCCGTCGTCTACCTCTGCGGCATCCTCTAACCATGATTACCTGCATGCACACAAGACAACTTGATCAACAATAGTATAATTAATTATGTCAATGAAAGTCGTAGTGATCCCAAGTCATGGGTTGAACTTGGATCTAATACCATATATAACGAACCTCCCGTTCTTCACGACATAAACCTCTCAAAGCAAGTGAAATTTGTTTTTTGTGTGTGCGTGTGAACAAGGGTAATAAAGACATTATAATCTACGTCGCAGCACGATGATGGTCATGAAGCATGCAATTGCAACAACAACATGACGTACTAATACACACATTAAGCATCTAGAAGCAATGAAGGACAATCAACTGGAAAATACAAGACAAACTACCCGACCGTCTTACCCTGCAATGGTTATGACCTCCAAGACACATAAGCAATGCTCAAGCCCAGGTTCCCATCGATTTTGACCATTTAAGGTCTCAGGGATGACGACTGTTTTGAGAAATAAGGAGGCGTCTACATCCCACCTGACAAAAGAAGACGAAGCACATAAAAATTTTACAACCCAATACAACATTAATTGAATGAACAACCACACCCTTAACAGGAAGCGCAAGCTAAAAAAAATGACTTCGTCAACACCTATCATTACTCAATGCTAAAGGTCAAATTTATCATTGAAATAGGCCTTCAAAGTAGACCCAAAAACTAGTCTCAATTCCATTAGACAATATTTACCAACTGAGCTTATAATGGATTATGACTCAAATGAGTGTGTCTGAGTTAGCAATAGGCGATAATTATATATCCATTTAACATCAATTTCACATCTAACCTAACAAATCTAGATTACTCAATAATCACAACTCTAAAATTTACAATTCAACATTATCTATCAACATTAATCAAAATCATTATAATTGTCATCTAGTTTTAAGAATCTAAATGAATCGATAAATACAAACTACAAGAACCATTAATCATATCTAACAACTTTAACAGTATTAATATAAAATTATGTTAATAGAAAACTATTAATAAATCAGTTCGTATCCAATGGTCTAACACCAAGCCATTCAGTTGTTGCGAGAATTGTTCATTTCCCAAGTTATCTACATTCCAAGATAAGGAATTACAAAGATGAAAATAGAAACAATATTCTAAGCTCCCAATTGTTTTAGAAACAATTGTTGCATTAAAAGAAATATTTTATATTTCAACTTTCTTTTATTCAACAAGTAAGGTGGGAAAGATTTTGAATGTTCAAACTTTTATTTTCTATCTATAACAACCACATATTTTTGAGCACCCCATTTTTAACAATAGAGATTGAGGGACAATGAATTTCTTAAATAATTCTTTTTCAATTTGTTTTTTTTTTGTTTTTTGTTTTTAAATAACAAATCAATCCACGAACAGTTAAAGGCTGAAATAACCATGACTCTCAGTTGTAGTGTGCAGTTAATTAATGAACAATTACTAATGACGATAGCAGGAATAGGTGCTCTATTAAGTCATTCAAGTTTTGCACTTATAAGTAAGGAAATCCAAATCTGAGATGACAACTAAACTATGATTTATATCGTTATATCTCAAGGCAGTATCGATATGTAAACTAAGGAACATATAGGATCATCATAGCAAAAGCATTTCAAGTTTGTAGTTAAATAATTGATATAAGGGAAACAACCGTCAACTTCCATTTTTAGAACTTGCTGCAAAAATTCCTGTCATTCCAATTGTCGTTCTACTTAACCAATAAAATCTACCGCCCTTCACATTGTCACTTAGTCAGAATCTTTTTTTTTTTTTCCATAACAAAATGAGGTTACTGCCATGTGTAGGGAGGGAGAATGACTGCGAGGTGGTAAAATTTAGAGGTAAAACTGAACGTAATAGAACCCCATAACGATCGTCCCATAGGTGAGAGGTGGCAGTGTAAGTAATGGTGAATTTACCATGACTGTAAGGCATTACATTACACCAAGGGGAAAACAAAAAACGTTGTTGTAGCAACACAGTCATCACAAGGTAAAAACGCAGAAAGGAATGCCCACCAAATGTAGGGAAAGGGACGAGCTTGATAAAACAGGGTTGTATGAATGAATGGAGGGCGAAGACACTTGCCAAAACAAGAGAGGAGCACACAAGTCGAATCTTGCCTTTAATCGATAATGGCTCAGGGTCCAATTCTCCGTCAAAGATGAAGGCATTGAGTTTAAATGGCCATTACCCAAGAGCATGCAGAAACGAATTTGCCAAAAACAATTTTTTCAGTAACAATTTACAAAAAAAAAATTGCCAGAAACAGATTTCACAGTAACCATTTACAAAAACGAAATTGGCAGGAAAGATTTTTTCAGTCACAAATTTACAAAGGCAAATTGTCGGAAACAAATTTACAGCAACACTTTACAAAAAGGAAATTGCCAGAAAAAAGTTTTTCAGTAACAAATTTACCAAGGCAAATTGCCAGAAACAAATTTACAGTAACAATTTACAAAACGAAATTGCCAAGAAAGAGTTTTTCAGTAACAAATTTACAAAGGCAAATTTATGGAAACAAATTTACAGCAACACTTTAAAAAAAAATGAAATTGCCAGAAAAGAGTTTTTCAGTAAGACATTACACAGTGAATTTTTCCATTCAGGGGATGGAGACACAAGGCTAGAGTTTACTCAAAAATTTTACACAGTAAAATTTTTACAGCAATTATAGTTACACAATAAAATTTCGCTAGTGAAATGAGGAAGGCAAAAGGCTAGAGTGGCCATTAATAAACAACGCAGAGATAAACTTTTCAGCCATCACACAATGGAATCGATGAAGGATGATTATTTCTCATCCAATCTGAATTACAACGGCCAAGTTATCCCATTTTACAACAGTTACCCATCTAGCATCGTTGAAGTAAATAAATAGAGAAAAACCATTCTATTCAACGTGATCCAAACACATATTGAAGTTTAATATTCTTTCATCCAGATTACCAATATATAAAGCAGACAACAGTGAGAGAATGCCAGGGCCCTAAGGATAACTCAGTGAAGGGATCACAGGGATTCTATCAGTCTCTATGCAAAAAATAAACAACAAGGAAGCAAGATAATCCAATGCAGAGGCCGTGCTTAAGGACGTAAGTCATCAATATAGCAAGGACATCAACAGAGGAATACGGTTAAAGGTTCACCTTCACATCACCATCCTTGCACAAAAAAGCAGGGCATTGAGATCCATAGGTATTTTAACGCTAAGGCGATGACCGTAGATTAGGCTCATGGACGACTGCTCAAGTAAGGATTGGCGTGCTAGGGACGAAAGGCATACAATCACATAGGTCACAGTCAAACCATAGGGTTGTCGAGTCATGCGAGGTGAAGGCCACGAGAAATCGGTCAACCCAACAATCAACTAGGCTAAGAGAGAGGGGTCCGCTATCAATCTAACATCCAATCCATTTACAAACAATATGCAGATCCAAGCATAAGTCCTAATGCATTCTACTCTATATAATACAAGAGTGTACCGTTGCCTAATATCTCGCTTTGAATGACGTCCCATGCTCCTTGCGACTCCTGCTCATCGACTGTCGAGACCTCATCGGTACCTCCCAGTCAATGCTAGGGGTACTCTTCTTCCCCATTAACCCCCCGAGCCACAAAGGGGCCACAAATGCTATCCAGAGGTTACGTCTAGTTCCCAACTCGCCCCGCAAGGCCGAGCTACCACTCCTCTCCAAGTTGGGTATCCCAACTCCCACAAGTAAATCATTCAAGTCAATATTTCTGTAGCATAACGTTACGCAAACAGAAGATGATTTTTACTCCTTCTCCTTCCTTGATTATATAGACTTTTCCACTTCTTTCTTTCCTAAAATTTCATTTAATTAAAGTTTTTAAAATAAATTCCTAAAAATTCTTCTCCGTACAAGTGTCCCTCATCCCCTACATTCCTCCATCAATTAATTTCTTTAATTAAGTAAATATCTTTATTTCTCTCACCCAGCTAGAGTTACTCCTAGAATCACTCCTAGGTGTCCCTAGATTCCCTAACAGGTTTTTAAGGCTTTTCCTATTATGAAATTGCTAATTCAGTTTCAAATTAGAAAGCACTTAAATGTGGATTCCTTACTAAGTTGACCTCTTGCTTTTTACCGTAAGTTCCCCTTTTTCCTTTTTATGTTACCTCCTTTCCCTAGTTTCCTATTTTTTTTATTTTCCCTCTTTCCCCTTTTTCTTAGAACTGAAAAAGGCAGGTGTGGATTTTAACCCGTTTTCCCTTTTATCATTAATTTAGTATCTTCTTAAATTATCAAAAGAGAAATAATTAACTCCCTTCATGGTACAAAATTTTATGAAGATCATAATTATTATTTAAGTGGTTTCTAATTTAAATTTTATTATTTTATTTTATTTTGTCTATTTATTTTATTATTATTAAAAAAAAATTAAAGGTAGACAAAATTTTACCCCTAACGTAATTTTATCCATCGTAATCAAAGTCAAAAGTTTTAATAGCATAATAATTTGGATCACTTGCGAGCAAGTGTCCTCAAAGAATAAGTTTGCTCAGTGCACCAGAGTGGGATGTTACAACGGATGTTAAAAAACAATTTAAAAACAAAATGGAAAAAGAAGATTAAAAAAAATAAAATTGATTAAAAATAAATAAAATAAAATAAAACACACACACACACATATATCTATATATATATAATGAAAAGAAATAAACCTATAAACAATTAACATTAAAAAAACATAAATACACACACAAAGATGAGAATATTGTTGGAGATGGGATCTCAAAAGATAGAATTCGGTTAGTGACGAATCTGAATTATTTCAGTAATCCAAAATGTGCACATTATAAAATATAATCATGAACTATGAACCTAAACTTTTCTATTTTCATTGTTTTCTCTTAGATTTTGTATACTGATAAACTTTCACTATTTATTGAATAAATGGTTAATATACTACTTTGAAACATTTTTAATTTTTTTTTAAAAGGCTACAAATAAAATAAAATAAAAAATAACACTTTGGTTTCTGAATAAAGGAGTACCATGTAAATGACTCAACAACGCTTATGAATTCCATACGCA